>JABMCL010000047.1:990000-997500 GCA_018857735.1 Alviniconcha marisindica
GAAAAAAACGGGAGCCGTGCAGTACGTACTTGACTGTCTTAGATTCTAGCTTGTGGAACTGACCCATGAGAGATAGGAGAAGTGAACTTTCAATTGTTAGTATTGCTATCATCGTCGATTGTATCATTTAATCAAACACGAGAACCAGTTAGAGAAAACGCCACGTAGATAGAAGTGAACTTTCAATTGTTACTATTGTTATTATCATCATAAGTAGAAAACGCCACAGAGATAGAAGTGAACTTTCAATGGTTATTTTTGTTATCATCATCATTAGTATCATTTAAACAAACAAGAGAGCCAGTTAGAGAAAACGCCACAGTGATAGAAGTGAACTTTCAATTTGTTAGTATTGTTATCATCATCATTGGTATCATTTAATCAAACAAGAGAGCCAGTTAGAGAAAACGCCACAGAGATAGAAGTGAACTTTCAATTGTTAGTATTGTTATCCCCATCATTGGTATCATTTAATCAAACAAGAGAGCCAGTTAGAGAAAACGCCACAGAGACAGAAGTGAACTTTCAATTGTTATTACTGTTATCATCATCATTGGTATCATTTAACCAAACACGAGAGCCAGTTAGAGAAAAAGCCACACGAACACAACAACAAAGAGCTGAGTCGTCTGAAGTAACTCACCTGGCATGGGAGTAAATACAAGAAACATTAATTAAACTCAACGATGAGCAAAATCCTAATCGCATCACGTTTATCTTCTGAACGGGGTTGATATAGAAAAGAGAAAAAAAGTGGCATGCGTGAAAGAGGACTAATCAGCTGGCCTAGTCACGCTTAAGGTTATAGCTCATTTTGCTACGTTCTAGAAGCCTAAGCGCCCTATTGGGCGGTTCAGGCGGGGATGTTAACTCCCTTGAGTTTTGCCCAGCATCGCTTAAGTCCCTTGGCTGCTTTTACTTCCGGTGCGTACTTTCTTCACAATGGAAGGCAATGACAGTGAATTTGCGAATTTTACACTGCCAACTTTAAAGACATTTTTTGGAGGCCCGCAGTCAGAATGTGTCTTGCAACAAGTAATAACTTGTTGCTTGTGCTATAGGATGCCCCAAAACGCATTTTTTCACGAACTCGCGATCTTCTGGTCAGCCAAAAAAAGACGCAAAGACACTTTTCTTCCACCCTCCATCCCCTTTCCCCGGTGATTTTTGCAACTGCAACAGTGGTGGCATTTGTACTGCTTCGCAATTCTAGGTTTAACTTCCATTGTTATACACAGCGTGAAGCAACGCCTACTCAGAAATCGGCCCGGAAGTGACGCTGCGACCTCTCGCGATTTCTTGCTCGAAAGATTACAAAGGGCATTCACTCGCGCAAACCAGCTTCACTGAGCCGCCCAATAAAATCAGTGGCGGCTCTGATGCTGCCGTTAGTGACAGAGGCTGATATTGAGGAGACCACAAATTATTCAAGAAATATTTGGATTCACGCGTCAAGACACATCACAATCGACACAGACGGCGGAGAGGAAACAGAAAAAAAATGTTAATGGCAAGAGGTCACTGGGTCACTGACATCGCAACTTAAAACGGCCAGGCGGTGTCGAATCAATTTCGAATTTTCGACGCCGCGCACCTTGCATTGTTAGTAAATCACGGAACCCTTCAGACACAAGCCAATACGGCTATTTCTGTGGCTGTTCAGTGACGACTCGCGCGTGGGGAAGGAGAGCCAGACTTATGGACTCTTTAGCAAATCGGGATTAGGGGCTATCCGCTTTTAACTTTATTTGCTGATCATACACATAGGCCCTGATTAGTTGGATCATGAAAGCTGATTCAAACGACTCAGCGTACGCACTGAAATGGACTTCAGTTGTTGAATAGTAATAACTGCTTCGGACGACGTAGTTGACACGGAGTGAAATGGGACCTGATTGGCTGGATCTTGAAATCTGCGCCCGGCGACTTGGCAAACTGTTCAGCCAATCACAGACGTAAGCGGGGCCTGACGAAACATGAACTGCATGGCAGCCTCAGTGTTATAGCGGCCAGTTCGACGGGCTAAGGTTAAGGTGAAGTCGGATGTTGCCGTGCTGCTTTACATCAAGAGCCACCACGGCCATGAGGTTCGAATTTCACATGCAGACAGGCACGTGCAAGGTGAACAGCCTGTGACCCCTTGCTGTGTATGGCTCAGGCAGACGCACTTCTCCATTTCAAAAAAGCAGCCAACGAAACGCAGTTAGCTACAGCAGCCCCTCCCATAGTCACCACCACCACTTCATCACCACTTCATCACGACCAGCAACCCCTTCCACACACACACACACACACACACCACAACACACACACACACCACAACACACACACACACCACAACACACACACACACACACACACACACACACACACACACACACACACACACACACACACACACACACACACACACACACACACACACACACACACACACGTGCGACACGCCGTTCTCAACATTCCAGCGGATGATTAAGCTTACTCAGTGTAAAAAGCATTTAACACAATTGGCCTTTAAATGATTCACAACTCGGAATAACAAGATTACAAACGTCGAAAAAAGAGAGTAAGTAAGCAAGTAACTTGGTGTTTTACGCCCAGCCAACCATTAGGAGAGGGAAAAAAGAAGACGAAAAAAGAGAGAGAGAGAGAGAGAGGAAGGAGGATGAAAGCTAAGCTGATGTTCTTCAACATTATAATGTCGGCATGTCCCAGTTCTCTAACCTTTTCTCTTTCTTTGTAATATGCTTTCGATGACTTCCATGTCCAGTTATGTCTATGACTTCCCGTGTCCAGTTATGTCTATGACGTCCATGTCCAGTTATGTTTGACTTCCATGTCCAATTATGTCTATGACATCCATGTCTAGTTACGTCTATGACGTCCATGTCCAGTTATGTTTATGAAGTGCATGTCCAGTTATGTCTATGACGTCCATGTCCATACACGAAGAATGCAGTGTGACAAAGAGCAGGAAGTGAAGTTGTCCCTCTAGCTGTACCAAAAGAAAGAGGTTGTACTGCGGAACCTCACAATGAAAAATAAATCCTTCCTTCCACAGAGGCCAGAAATATGTCTGGGAAAGCCTTTTGTTTCATCGCATAACTATATACATAATGTATCAGCGTTATCGATTTCGTTTCTCTCTAGGCGCGTGCGTGTGAAATTGAACTGGGGAACGACAGTGCACAGTCTTCAGTTTGAACCAGTCGACAGGGACCTAGATCCTTGTCTTGATTTATGTCTGACAGGCAGAACAGTTTACACCAGACAACCTCTTCTTAGTGTCAACCTCGTCAACCTCTTCTTAGTGTCAGCTATACTATAAGACCTAGTGGTTCACAAGTGGACGTCTGTTTAAATGTTTTAACGAATCAGCCCCATGATTTTGCCTTTAAGTTACTGTTGATAAATGAAAAGAAATAAGCAAAGAAATAAAGACATAGAAACGCTTGCAAATGCCTTACAATGAGAGACGCCTATTCAGAAGCCAGACAGGTGTAACCTAAGTCGTACTTGCAAGGTTAAGTTAAGGGATGACTCATTATAGGCTGTTGTGTGTGACCGGAGATGGGAGGGGGATATAGTTAGCTTGTATTTGTATGGTTTAAAGCCTTTCCCTCCCGACCGCGCAATATGGAACATTCAGGGAAACCCCGGGGAATCCCGATCACATGATCAGTGACGTAGTTGATGACGTAAAAGCTTGCCTGCAAATGGCGCCAGGCACAAAAAGGTTCAAACGAACGCTTGTTTATTTTGACACGGACACACAGTATGCAATTTTCGGGGAAATCCCCTTTGTCAAGCCACAAAACGACACTTAAACAACCGATAAACGGTTAAAAACGATAAAAAATGAGAGAGAGAGAGAAAACTTATCTTGTTTTGGTTGAGTTTTTGTCGGTTGTTCAGTGCTTGGAAGATTGATTTTTGTGTTTGGATCTTGTTTTAGAACGCTAGCAGTCATTCTGTTTCGGATTTTTGCAAATGGCGCCGTTTTCGCTGTATTGTGGAGTTGTAAATGTCGAGTAAGCTAAGCCGAAAAAACTCGCCGAGTTTTCAAAGTGTGTTGGATCTCCGCGCCAAGATGGCAGCGCGGCGCTTCATTACAGATGAAGTGATTCGTTTTATTATTCCGGGTGATGGAGCTGAAAGCGGCGAAGAAACTGTGTGTGTGTGTGTGTGTGTGTGTGTGTGTGTGTGTGTGTGTGTGTGTTGTGGTGTGTGTGTGTGTGTGTGTGTGTGTGTGTGTGGCTGACCCAGCAGATATCCTACAGAGGCAGTGACAGTTCAGTTCAGTTCAGTTCAAAGTGGAAACTATGCGCTCGGAAAAGCCCATATGCGCTTCACCCCGTCATTCAGAGGTTTCCCCAACGTCACTTTTGAAACGGCTCCAATGTTCGTCTATATAGAGACTATCCAGAACAAAGTGTTGAGCAGGTGAACGAACCTAGTACATCGAGGGATATAGTAGGGGCTGTGGTCATGCCTGAAGATTTTGGTGTGGTAGTAGTTATGGTGGTGGTGGTAGGGGAGTGTATTGTATTGTAGGGAAACGTAAATATTGTATTATATCACTATCAGTACAGCCCTAACATTGAACAAATCAAATGATAAACATCGATTTTACGGTCAACAAGACAAAGGGCGATAAGAACATCAAATGAAGTTGTAATAACGTTGATGATGATCATGAGCCAGTTCGGCCCAGCGGTAAGGCGTTAGGCTGGTAAGTGGACGAATCAGGGTTCGATTCCCATCTTCAGCTATCCTTTTTTCTTTTTTTCAAGCGTGATCTATGGACACTGTCATGTGATTTGAATTTGGCCCTCACAATAAATGAAACATGGGCTCTTCTGCGGCCCATCTTAATGCAGAGGAGAACTTAATTAACTTCTGCATCCGTGTTTTGCTACCTCAAAAGAAGCGGCTGGGAGGGGGGGGGGGGGGGGGGGGGGGAGTTACATTCGGCAAAATCACGTTCGTGGTGTCTCGTGACACGGACATTATTTGGTCTGTCTGTCTGTCTGTCTCTGTGTCTCTGTCTCTGTCTGTCTGTCTGTCTGTCTGTCTGTCTGTCTCTGTCTCTCTCTGTCTCTCTCTCTCTCTGTCTCTCTCTGTCTCTCTCTCTGTGTCTGTCTGACTGTCTGTCTGTCTGTCTGTCTGTCTGTCTGTCTCTGTCTGTTGTCTGTCTCTCTCTCTCTCTCTCTCTCTCTCTCTCTCTCTCTCTCTCTCTCTCTCTCTCTCTCTCTCTCTCTCTCTCTCTCTCTCTCTCTCTCTCTCTCTCTCCTTTAGCTGTGAAATTTGATAATTGTGACTAATTTTTGTTTAATAATTATATTGAATGTCGCAGAAAATATTTCTTCTTTTAAATTCTGGTACAATCCCATGAAATTACGTGGGGGCACTCTCCGGAAATAGGAATGGCGTTCAGAGGATTACACACTGAGTCACTGTGTTTTTGGTGATCTGACGTAGTGTTTTCATGCCATGGTGCCACAATATGAAAAATTCCCTGTACCAGGCAATTGGTCCTATGCGATGGCAGTCCCTGTATGTGTGTGCATAACCCGTTATTAGCCATTTCCATGTATTACAGACCGTGTGAGCCCTGTGTGCAAACCAGTGGCCGCCCATATACACTGTCAACAGGTCGATATGGAAGGCGGCTGGTGTCAGAATCGGGAATCGGGGAAACAGTGTGTACTGGCAGCCGTGTCAATAGATCAATGGAAGGCAAACGATGTCATAAGTGGGAAACATGGCGCCAAACAGGAGAGAGGAAGAGGGAGCAACGGAGCAGTGTGCTGTGAGCTGACCTACACGGCACCGTTGTGTAAAAGTGCTCAATGGTCCTGTCTCTTGGACTGTTGATCAACTCGTGCTGACTTTCTGTCTGTCTTTCTGTCTGTCTTTCTGTCTGTCTCTGTCGGTCTCTATCTGTCTCTATCTCTGTCTGTCTGTCTGTCTCTGTCTCTGTCTCTGTCTCTGCTCTGTTCTCTGTCTCTGTCTCTCTCTGTCTCTCTCTCTCTCTCTCTCTTCTCTCTCTCCTAGGGAGACATTTTTGATCTACTCCACTGTTCATGGCAAATAAAGAGCACTTATTCATTTATTCTCTTTCAATCCTTGCCTTGCAGTTGAAGCCATGGTCTGAATGTTGCGTTCTGAAATCATTGTGGCTAGTGAACTGAATCATGGTCTGAATGTTGCGATCTAATATCTGATTGTAGCTAGTGAACTGAATCATGGTCTGAATGTTGCGATCTAATATCTGATTGTAGCTAGTGAACTGAATCATGGTCTGAATGTTGCGATCTAAAATCTGAATGTAGCTAGTGAACTGAATCATGGTCTGAAAGTTGCGATCCGAAATCATTGTAGCTAGTGAACTGAATCATGGCCTGAATGTTGCGATCTAAAATCTGATTGTAGCTAGTGAAATGAATGTTGCGATCTGAAATCATTGTAGCTAGTGAACTGAATCATGGCCTAAATGTTGCGATCTGAAATCATTGTAGCTAGTAAACTGAATCATGGTCTACATGTTGCGATCTGAAATCTGACTGTACCCAGTGAACTGAATCCGGCATGTAGTTCAGGCCATCGTTTGCATCCTTGAAACATTAATTACCACACTCCACCTTTTCCCTTCTACGTGCACTCAGGGTTGTGTCTTGCGTTTTTAAACTGCGTTGTCTTTATAAGCCCCTTGTTCCCATTCGCTCATGTACAGTGGCTGTTTCCAGAGGGCTTTTGTCAGTCAATACGCGGGAACCAGCGGTGAGGTCGGTGTCGACCAGTCGATAAGGCAGCCTCATGCCTGTGTCCCCGATCAATGGTAAGTCACGATGTAACTTCGCAATTGATTCAGTTTCTCCTGTGAATGAATGTCAGGTGGAAACCTTAGTCAATGGAATGCCATCGCGAAAGAACGAGGCTTGGAACTGCAGTGGCATTTGAGGATACGACCTCGTGATGGAGGCTTTCTTTACAGACCCCCTTCCTTCCCCTTACTCCTCCCCAGCCAATAGGCAGTCGAAGAATCGACTGTGTATATGTCCAATGCTGTTCTTCAAGTCGTAATGTCTCAGACAGCCCCCTTTTCGCCCTCGAAAAAAACACCACCGCCACCGTCAGATCCTCACATTCTCCATCATCACGCAGACGAACAACTATACCATATATCACGATTTTTGTTTTCCCCCTCCTGTTACTCCTTTTTTTGTTTGTTTTTGCGGTTGACCTACAAACCAAATTATTTTAGACCGTACTCGTTGAAAAATATGATATTAAGCATTGTGCGCGACCCGGCCTACTGAGAACTATGTTTGATGGAATTCAATTATATGTCTTGTGACAGGAGGTTGTGTGTGTGTGTGTGTGTGTGTGTGTGTGTGTGTGTGTGTGTGTGTGTGTTGTGTGTGTGTGGTGTTTGTGTGTGTGTGTGTGTGTGTGTGTTGTGTGTGTGTGTGTGTGTGTGTGTGTGTGTGTGTGTGT
>JABMCL010000047.1:1000000-1005000 GCA_018857735.1 Alviniconcha marisindica
CGTGATGCCACTGACCGTACCTCCTCCATCAGCACGTCCACCAACACTCCAAGCAGCAGCTACAGGCGAGCCAGGGCCTCCCCTGCGGTGCGGCGAAGGGCAGGGCGGAAGCCGATGCTGGGAGATGTAGGGCGGAAGTCGATGCTGGGAGATGTAGGGCGGAAGTCGATGCTGGGAGATGTAGGGCGGAAGTCGATGCTGGGAGATGTGTGGCACGTGTTGCATTCAGGCCCCATCAGCGCCTCGGCGGTGCTCAGTAGGTGTACGTTACTAGGAGGCGTCGCAAAACGCCCACCACTCACAGGGGAGTGGGACGGTGAGATTTTCACAGTTTTGGGGATTTTCACATATATTCTGATATCATTTACCGTGCCTCCACCCCCCACCCCCACCCCCCCGCCCCCTCGCCCCTCCTCCTCCAATGCCATCCAGCCCGCCCCCCCCCCCTCCTCCTCGCCCCCCCCCTCCCCACCCTGCGCCGCGGTCGTATCGTGTTCGCTGACGTTGTTCAATAACCGTATATAATGCAGGCGAGCTTACGAGTGCAAAACAGCCTCCATTAGATCAGAGAGGAGTAGGATGATGGGTTTTCACACAATTTCCCTGGGTTCCAGTCCAGCGCATACCATTCACCAACACCCACCCACCCCCCACCCACCCCCGCACCCACCCACCCACTCACGCCCCGTTGTCCACCGCCACCCTTCCGGCGTGTTTTGTATTCGCACCCCACGCTGCTAGCGGTGCTCAATGACTGTATGCTGCTGGTGAGCTGAGTACAAAGCGTAGACCCGTCAGATCAGAGCGGAATGGGGCGACAGGGTTGCAGCTAGCCGTCTTGGATACGGTTTTCCCGGGTCCCGCTATTCTGGCGTCCCTGGCTGAGCTGACGCCATCCCTCTCTCTCACACCAGTCGGGGCACGCTGGACCCGTTAGCGATGGTCAATATCATGCCGTTTCATCAAGAGTGCGATGTGTTTCAATCGATCAGTGGTGAGTGTATAATTATACTGTGCTGGTGAGTTTCCCACACGTCAGACACGCACCCGATTCCGACCCTGGCCACCTCTGCGGCAGCGTACATGATACTGACACTATTCTTCTGGCATTAGTCGAGACTTGGACGGGGCAGGCTGCACCCCGTTAGCAACGTTCAGTTGTTTTTATATAATCTTTTAAGCCGTTTTAGCAAGAGTGCGATGCGTTTCGTTTGACTGTGGTGAGTACTGTGCCGATGACGTTCCCACACGTTGAATCTGGACCCCATTTTGACCCTGGCCACCTCAGCGGAAATGTGTGTGTATCGCTGAAAACCGGGTCGACCGGAAGTCTCTGGCACGTCTCGGTTAGGCGTCGGCTTTGGTTTGTTGTGAATACTCACACACACACACACACAACACACACACACACACACACACACATGCACACACCCACACATGCTCACACACACACACACACACACACACACACACGCACGCACGCACGCACGCACGCACAGGACCGGGAACTCACACACGCACCACCACCACACCCACCACGCCACGCACCACGCACCCCACGACACGCACGCACGCACACACGCACGAACACACACACACACACACACACACCACACACACACACACACACACTTAAGCGTGTCTCAAAGAACTTGTCGGAAGTGTATCGTTGAATCCCTGGCGAACAGGAAGGCCCTTGCAAATCTTGGCTTTGTTCTGTCGTGAGTAGCTGACCTCGATGACAGTGGAGTAGGAATAAAGTATAGCCTTGAACAACTGTCGTCGTTTCAATCGCCAGGCAGACCATTTGTGTATGTATGCACCGCTCAGACCTCAGTGTGCTGGCTTCAACTGTAATAATTATATTTCTATGACGAGTGTGGTGACTGTGGGCTGATGACGGTATTAATATTGTGATTGATATGGAATGTGTCGGTAATAATTGTAATAAGTATATTTATACGACGATTGCTGTGACTGTAGGCTGATGACGGGATTAATATTGTGATTAATATGGCTTGTGTCGGTAATAATTGTAATAATTATATTTTCATGACGATCGCTGTGACTGTAGGCTGATTATATTAATATTGTGATTAATATGGCTTGTGTCGGTAATAACTGTAATAATTATATTTCTATGACGATTGCTGTGACTGTAGGCTGATGACGGTATTAATATTGTGATTGATATGGATTGTGTCGGTAATAATTGTAATAATTATATTTCTATGACGATTGCGGTGATTGTATGCTGATGACGGTATTAATATTGTGATTAATATCGACTATGATGGTATTATGTTAACCAAATTAATGAATAGTTAGGTGTGTGTGTGTGTGTGTGTGTGTGTGTGTGTGTGTGTGTGCGTGTGCGAGTGGGTGTGTATGCTTGGACGTAGGTGGGCGATGTGACAGTTTTAATGTGGGTGTAGGTGTGACTGTGTTTGTGGGGGTGTGGGCGTTGTTTTGACTGTGAACTTAAAGGCGGTGGAAGGTAGGAATATGAGTAAATGTGCATGCACTTAATCGAACTCAGAAGCGATGTTTTATGTTTTACTACCTTTTACTCCGTTTTATCTGTATGCTCTTACCTTTGTTGTGTTGAACTGTCTACTTGTCCTTTTTATTGTGGAATGCGAATGACCCAATAGACAAAATTTCATTTTATGCATTTATGGTTGAATAATAAAGTTCTTTTGTATTTGTATTCCCGTTGTTACTGTTGTTGTAGCGCCCCCCCCCCCCCCCCCCCCCAGCTGAACACTCCGGGGGACACCCGGTATATGCAGTTGTACATTGACAAAATGCATTCCATAGGGTGAGAGGGTTCGGTGTGTGACCGTCTTTGTCTTCATTACCCCGCCACATTATTGGGCATCCACACGCCGTCTTCTGAGGATCTATCTCCATTTCTGGAGGGTGGATGCTGTCACGCAAGGACCTTATTATGGCTGAAGAAAGTCCCCACATAAATATACTGTGCATAACAACATTTTAATGTAGCTTTTGTGTTCTTCTGGGAACTTGATATACGCTCCTGCTCCTCCATTGGTCACGGCGTCTGTTGCAGATCCATCGGCATGTGCATGGATCCATGCTTCTTCTGGACACCGCTCTGCAGTCATGGCCTGTGTCAGAGAGCACTTGATGGTGTTGTCCTGGGGGTCTCCAGGGGTGATGAGAGGGACTGTGGTGTTGATTTGGAGACTCCTGTGTTCTCCTTTCCACAGATGAGGCAGATCTGCAGGACTCAGTGGGAATGTGGCTTGTGGCAAGTCTCCTCTGTGTTCCTTCGCAAGTCTCTTACTTTCATGGATGAAACTGCTGCGCTTGAGATGGTTCTTTGTCAGTCCATTCATCCTTTCTTTCATGGGATGATTTTGAAGGACATTGGAGTTTCTCCGCCTGGACCATGATTTTGGCATCTCTCATCTGTCTGAGGGGCTGGACAGCAGCAGTTGTCTCCATAGCCTTGACTGGTGTGGATCTCATGGAGCCAGTGATGATCATGAGATACGCCAATGGACTATACAAATAAACATTTTGATTGACTGATTGACTGACTGACCATGCTGTTGAGCCATACTCAAGTGATGATGCTGAGAACTTGGTTTTGGACATAGTCCGGTACTTGCTGCTTGGTCTTTGCTGAGGTTGACCATGCTGTTGTCCTCTCTGCGTTTGATCGCAAAAAAATAATAATTTGATAAGCTTAAAAGAATGTTGTCACTGGCTGAACAAAGGATTTGTATATACTGCTCCTTCTGTTAACCAGTTCGTTCTGTTGTTTCAAAAGATTATTTTTTTCTCGAGTCTCTGTACGCTGGGCATTGGAACAACATGTTTTTGGCACTCATCTTCGGTCGATGTAATACAAAAGGGGCAATTGCATTGGTCTAAAGCAGCAGAGAAACGTAGTCGGTGACAATTTATCCTTGACACACCGAACCTGAATCGTGCAAGGGCAGTTTTATGTATTCCGCTTTGCATACAACCTACATATCTGTGACACTGAAGTGTGCTCTTGAAACAATGATAAAGAAAATAAAGATCAATGACAATGAAATGACAGTGTGAGCGTGTGTGTGGACACGTACGCACATGGGTGTGTGTGTGTGTGTGTGTGTGTGTGTGTGTGTGTGTGTGTGTGTGTGTGTGTGTGTGGTGTGTGTGTGTGTGTGTGTGTGTGTGTGTGTGTGTGTGTCCGTGCATGGAAACGTGTAAACTGAGAGCGAATATTTGTTTGTACTACTTTGTAACGGGCCAATGGCCTATACATATAAACATTTTGATTGATTGATTGACTGACTGACCATGCTGTTGAGCCATACTCAAGTGATGATGCTGAGAACTTGGTTTTGGACATAGTCCGGTACTTGCTGCTTGGTCTTTGCTGAGGTTGACCATACTGTTGAGCCTACAGATTCCTCGCACCAGACTATCCACTGTTGGTTCCCGCGCCTTTTCTGTTTTCGGTCCATCAACATAGAATGACCTTCCCCTTCCTCTCCCACAGAAACCTTCTCTGGACTCATTCAAATCTAATCTAAAAACATTTCTTTCCCCAAAATTGTAGACCTGCCATGTTTTCTGTACCGTGCGTCTTTATCCATTCCAAGTCTCCCGGGCGTTTGCTGCCCGTTTTAAGATGTGCATATTTAGCTTTGAATAATCTGAATGCTTGTGTGTGCGAGTGCCTCGTGTGTGTGTGTGTGTGTGTGTGTGTGTGTGTGTGTGTGTGTGTGTGTGTGTGTGTGTGTGTGTGTGTGTGTGTGTGTGTGTGTGTGCGCGCGCGCGCGCGGCGGCGCGTGCGCCTGCGCTTAGAATAGTCTCTAGGGACAAGATTTTGCGCTTTAAAAATACTATTATTATTATACTCAAGGTAGGGGCGGACTGCTTCCTGGTACTAACGCTTGGGTATCGTTTCGTTCGCTTCCCAGCTGGTTCCTGCTAGTTTTCGCAGAATTGCCAGTTTGCTCCTGGCTTTTGACTCTGCT
>JABMCL010000047.1:1010000-1017500 GCA_018857735.1 Alviniconcha marisindica
AGAATCACGTGTGAGCGCAGTGAGTCTGCTCGAGAGTGGAGAATAGCGCTATATAAAAACGATCAACAACAACAAACAATAAACAAGAGAATGAATGGGGAAGGGGGTGGGGTGGGGGGGGGGGAAGGAACTGGTTTTGGGGGATGAGATGATAGAGTAAGGAAGAGGTGTTGGAAGGACGATGACGTCTTAGCGAAAGGAATATGTGTTGGAAAGACCAAGAGGAATTTATGACAAAGACGAAGAGGTCTTGGACCGCAGATAGGCATGTTTTTGCACACTCAGGCATTCTCTCACACAGACACACACGGACACACGCACACGCACACGTACACACACACACACACACACACACACACACACACACACACACACACACACACACACACACACACACACACAATCAAAGCAAAATTTGAACGCACTGGGCTCACACGGCAATTTCCTGGCGTTTGCCAAGGCTGCTTCCTCGGTTGACATTTTACACAACAAAACAAACGACGCACCCGACGACCGCGCTTTTGCATCAACGCTGGCATCTCGACCACGACCCAGTGCTCACCCGGGCGAGTCAGGGAAAAAAGCGGATTCGGGGAGCGACACCACATCGCCAGGTAACGTCCTAGTTAGCAACGCTTCATCCGTCCCGCGGTAACAACCCTGTTAGCAACATTTCATCACGCGGTCACAGATCAATACGTTGTCACAGTGCTGGCCAACCTAATGCATCACGCCGGCGACAACTTTGAGCCCGGATTTGACCAGGCTCAAAGAGAATAAAGAAAGAGAAAGGGAGAAAGGGGGCTGGAAGGGATGGTCTTAACTAATTAATTAATTTGCCATTAGGTGCTGATGGAACATTATGATTATGATGATCGTGCAAGAACCATATGAACAGATCTGAGCTGAATTATGGACATCATTAACGTAAGTAACATACAGCCTCCACTGCGGATTCTGAGTCGATACAGAGTCTGAGGTTGCAGGGATTAATTGTTTTGTAAAGCAAGGTGTGGCTCGCAGTCCACCCACCCAGTTGACACGGTACATTACCGACGATCGAGTTATACACGACCGGTTTACGTTCGTGTCTTATCAAGCCCCATTGAATCCTCCTGGAGACTGCAAACTGGGGATCGGCGGGGTCACTGAGGAGGGCATGCATCGTGAGGTCGTCAGGATTGTTTTCATTGTTTATTGTTCTAGCGTTGCATAGGTGCTTGTAACTGCTTGTTTGTTCGTTAGAGCAAGGTATAACTGTCGAAAATGATAACAAGGGACAATGAGTGCGCCTAATTCGTACTAGTCCAAAGCGCTTACACATCATTTTAAACACACACATATACACACACACACATATATAGCACAAGATCAAACACACAATAAATACTCACATCTACACACACACACACACACACACACACAACACAACACACACACACACACACACACACACACACACACACAACCACACACACACACCAAAGATTCAA
The DNA here is from genome assembly GCA_018857735.1 of Alviniconcha marisindica. Taxonomy (NCBI): domain Eukaryota; kingdom Metazoa; phylum Mollusca; class Gastropoda; family Provannidae; genus Alviniconcha; species Alviniconcha marisindica. The sequence continues at coordinate 1,011,494 of JABMCL010000047.1, forward strand.
AACACATGCACATGCACACACACACACCACACCACACACACACACACACACACACACACACACACACACCACACACACACAAAACACACAACACCAGCACCACACACACAAACCACCGGATCAAACACACACACCACCACACACCACACGACACCACACCCACACACACACACACACACACACAAATCACCACACACACACACACCACACACACACACACACACACACACACACACACACACACACAATATATTATATATATATATATATATATATATATATATATATATATATATATATATATATATATATATATATCTATATTATGTGCGGAGCAATAGAACTTAAAGAAAAAGGTTTTGAAAAGAGAATGATTTTGAAGGAAGGTTCGAGAGAACTGACACAAGCAGCATGGCTGACAGAAACAGGAGCCGGTTCCAGGTAGCAGACCGAGCCTGGTAAGAGAAAGAGCGCTGACCACTGGGTTTAAAGTGGGAGGATGGTATTTTGAACACTTGTGTGCCTGCAAAAGAGCGGAGGAGCCGGGAAGGAGTGTAAAGGCGAGGAAGGTGTGAAAGGTAAACGATGGGGGCTTCATGAGCACAATCCGTAACAATAACCATTCTGTGTGCTTTTGGTCGTCAGGCTGGGCCTGCATGACCAGTTCCTGTTCACCACAAACACAAACGGAATTTCGATCAGTCCAGATCGAGGTGGTTAGTATCTACGCGATCGGGGAAGTCCATCGGCGCTCCACCCCGCCTCCTTCCAAGAAGCTTCTCAGATACGCTGCCTTTGTAGAAGACAATTACAACGTTTGCTTGATTTGCAATGGTCTTAACTGTCTCCTTTCACAACAAGGCGTCGACGGTTGTTCTTTCTTCGCCACTTGCTTCAGAGACGATCGATGGTCTGACGTCCTTGGCTTTGTGATCACAGGTGGTGTCTCAAGCGTCTCAGCAATAAAGACACAAACCGCTTGTAATGGTCGCCTTTGACCGCCAGTCTACCTGTGTGACCATTTCCCTAGATCCTACTGGCAAGTCAAGGACAGTCGAACTGCAGAATTCCTTGTAAATAGATGTCGAGTACTGTCACATTGTCTGGGCTCCCCATTCCTTTTTTCGCTGACGGGACGAAAAATAGCAAGACGTACAGAACAGTGCATAGAACGATGAAAACAACAACAACAAACAGGAGAAGTACAGCAACAACAACAGACAGGAGAAGTACAGCAACAACAACAAACAGGAGAAGTACAGCAACAACAACAAACAGGAGAAGTACAGCAACAACAACAACAGGAAACAAACAAAACACAGGAGAAGTACAGCAACAACAACAGACAGGAGAAGTACAGCAACAACAACAACAGGAGAAGTACAGCAACAACAACGACAGAGAAGTACAGCAACAACAACAGACAGGAGAAGTACAGCAACAACAACAGACAGGAGAAGTACAGCAACAACAACAAACAGGAGAAGTACAGACAACAACAGACAGGAGAAGTACAGCAACAACAACAACAGGAGAAGTACAGCAACAACAACAGACAGGAGAAGTACAGCAACAACAACAAACAGGAGAAGTACAGCAACAACAACAGACAGGAGAAGTACAGCAACAACAACAAACAGGAGAAGTACAGCAACAACAACAGACAGGAGAAGTACAGCAACAACAACAGACAGGAGAAGTACAGCAACAACAACAGACAGGAGAAGTACAGCAACAACAACAGACAGGAGAAGTACAGCAACAACAACAGACAGGAGAAGTACAGCAACAACAACAGACAGGAGAAGAAATGTAGGAGGAACAGCAACGACAAATACCTCCGAGATTTTGCATCATGGACCAAGAAAGTGTTGAATCTGAATCTATCTGCAGGTTTTAATTTGTATCGGTCAAATCCACGTTCCTGCCTTCGGCCTGCATTTACGAGTAATCGATTAAGAAAGAAATCTTTTAAAAGAACCGGAAAGGCCTACTAGCTAGTTTCTCACAACGAGATGCAGAGCCACAGAGCTCTGGGACATGAATAAACACGCACGCAACAAAGGCCATCGGTGCATTAGAGAACGAGTTGTGGAAGAGAACTCTGCTCGCTGCCTTTGATTCATGTTGAATGTGTGGCTCTTTTGCACTAGACTCGTCGGCATCCGCTCAACGTTTGCACCCTACAGGTAAATCGATTTCTCACCGACATTCTAGATTTTACGCTCAGTGACGGTCACACGGTCATTGAATGTGCCTGCATAACATTCTGGACAAGCCTTCCACGCACACAAACAGCGGAATGAGTTTGGGATTTCCCAGTCTGTTATGTATTGATCGAGGTTATAAGTACGACTCTTTTTTTTTTTTTTTTTTATCCGCCTCTGACACGCGAGTGATAATGATCCAGATCACAATGATCGAAACTAATTCGTGAATAAATAATGTTTAATCCTTTAGTTGCTAGAGAATGTATACTGCTGGTACAGCTATACTTTCCGAGACCAGTCTCGCAGATAAAACGCCTAGTTTGAGAACTTCTGTCTAGTTCTATGCTAGGACTGCTTGGGACTCCTTGCCCCCCCCCCCCCCCCCCTCGACCCACACTTCCAGCACACACATACACACTTTGCGGAAAGTGCCAAGAACAATGCACTTATTCACTGGAAGAGCCCTTTTGATATTATTCTTGTTATTATTAAAAACCGTGTTGCTGGTGTCTTCTTCGTTAATAGCGGTAGTAGTATTGTTGTTGTTACTGAAAACAATTTTGTCTTGTTTTTGTTTTTTTTGCGTGAAACATTTGAGCAGTAGCTTCTAGGGCGCCCTTTTTGCGATCAAAGATGTCCTAGCTATAACTTTCTAAACAAAGGCAAGGCGAGTAGGGTCTAGCCAGGTGATGGAAAGTGTAGGACCTGCTGAGGATGTCCTAGCTATGACCTCCTAATTAATCCTAGCTATGACCTCCTAAATAAAGGCAAGGCGGGGAAGGGCAGCAGGGTCTAGCCAGGTGATGGAAAGTGTGGACCTGCTGAGGATGTCCTAGCTATGACCTCCTAAATAAATCCTAGCTATGACCTCCTAAATAAAGGCAAGGCGGGGAAGGGCGAGCAGGGTCTAGCCAGGTGATGGAAAGTGTGGACCTGCTGAGGATGTCCTAGCTATGACCTCCTAAATAAATCCTAGCTATGACCTCCTAAATAAAGGCAAGGCGGGGAAGGGCAGCAGGGTCTAGCCAGGTGATGGAAAGTGTGGACCTGCTGAGGATGTCCTAGCTATGACCTCCTAAATAAATCCTAGCTATGACCTCCTAAATAAAGGCAAGGCGGGGAAGGGCAGCAGGGTCTAGCCAGGTGATGGAAAGTGCGGAACTGCTGAGGATATCCTAGCTATGACCTCCTAAATAAATCCTAGCTATGACCTTCTAAATAAAGGCAAGGCGGGGAAGGGCAGCAGGGTCTAGCCAGGTGATGGAAAGTGCGGAACTGCTGAGGATGTCCTAGCTATGACCTCCTAAATAAAGGCAAGGCGGGGAAGGGCAGCAGGGTCTAGCCAGGTGATAGAAAGTGCGGAACTGCTGAGGATATCCTAGCTATGACCTCCTAAATAAATCCTAGCTATGACCTTCTAAATAAAGGCAAGGCGGGGAAGGGCAGCAGGGTCTAGCCAGGTGATGGAAAGTGCGGAACTGCTGAGGCAAAGTGAGGTGCTGCTGAACGAGGTTTTGATGACTGTGGGAAAAGGTAAGGCAGGCCACCACGACCAGTATCGATTGTATCGATTGTATCGACCCACCCTGGTGAAAAAGAGAAATGGCCAGCTCACGTGGTCCGTCTCCTGGGAATGTTTTCTTGCCTAGGTGTGATTTTACTCTCCCTCTCTCCCCAACCCCCCCCCTACCATCCCCCCACTACCATCCCCCCCCCCCACCACCACCCCCCCTTCCCCCCCCCCAACCCCCCCCCCCCCCCCCCAAAAAAAAATAAGAAAGAAAAAAGGTTAAAGCTTGTTGTCAGGTACAACCACGAACCTTTGGCTGACCCGAACTGAACGAATCTTTTCCTGCTGACACGCGCAAAACCTGTCCACGGTGATCATCTTTGAACGAACTGTGGTCGGCTAGGGCAGGTAGGTAGGTGGTCGCCTTTAGGATTTCTTAACACTTCATTAATCTCTTGCAGGACGTTAATCTCGTCCGGGTTGCCTTACCTGGGTATAATGCTGCAGCAGTCGCGAGAGCGGTGTTACACGAGGCTGTCAGTGTATGCGATCGTTTGGTGTTTACCTTTTGGTGATGAAGTAGTCAACTATCTATAGAGATAATGATGGTATGCGTGCGCATACACACACACACACCCCACACCAAAACCACACACACACACACACACCACACACACAACACACACACAACACACAACACACACACACACACACACACACACACACACACACACACACACACGCACGCACGCACGCACGCACGCACGCACGCACGCACGCACGCACACACACACACACACACAGAGCTGTGAAAAAATATATCATTATGACATTAACCTTAAAGAGCCTGCAAGGACTATGATGCCACGGAGTTGAAACTGAATATCAGTTTCCTTCTGTATTGATATCAGTCTCCTGCCTTATTCCGTTTCAACTCCATAGACAGTCACAATGACAGAGGTGGAGGAAGGACGACTAAGACAAAGGCAGAGATGGAGGAAGAGAAGGAGGACTTGGACAATGACAGAGATGGAGGAAGGGAAGGAGGACTGGACAATGGCAGAGATGGAGGAAGGACGACTGGCACAATGACAGAGGTGGAGGAAGGACGACTGGCACAATGACAGAGATGGAGGAAGGACGACTGGGACAACGGCAGAGATGGAGGAAGAGAAGGAGGACTGGGACAATGGCAGAGATGGAGGAAGGAGGACTGGGACAATGGCAGAGATAGCGGAAGGACGACTGGGACAATGACAGAGATGGCGGAAGGACGACTGGGACAATGACAGAGATGGAGGAAGGGAAGGAGGACTGGGACAATGACAGAGATGGAGGAAGAGAAGGAGGACTGGGACAATGACAGAGATGGAGGAAGGACGACTGGGACAATGGCAGAGATGGAGGAAGGGAAGGAGGACTGAGACAATGGCAGAGATGGAGGAAGGGAAGGAGGACTGGGACAATGACAGAGAGGGAGGAAGGAGGACTGGGACAATGGCAGAGATGGAGGAAGGGAAGGCGGACTGGGACAATGACAGAGATGGAGGAAGGGAAGGAGGACTGGGACAATGACAGAGATGGAGGAAGAAGGAGGACTGGGACAATGGCAGAGATGGAGGAAGGAAGGAGGACTGGGACAATGACAGAGATGTAGGAAGGAGGACTGGGACAATGGCAGAGATGGAGGAAGGGAAGGCGGACTGGGACAATGACAGAGATGGAGGAAGGGAAGGAGGACTGTGACAATGACAGAGATGGGGGAAGAGAATGGGTCCAGGACAATGACAGAGATGGAGGAAGAGAAGGAGGACTGGGACAATGACAGAGATGGAAGAAGGAGGACTGGGACAATGACAGAGATGGAAGAAGGAGGACTGGGACAATGACAGAGATGGAGGAAGGGAAGGAGGACTGGGACCATGACAGAGATGGAGGAAGGGAAAGAGGACTGGAACAATGACAGAAATGGAGGAAGAGAAGGAGGACTGTGACAATGACAGAGATGGAGGAAGGGAATGGGTTCAGGACAATGACAGAGATGGAGGAAGGAGGATTGGGACAAGGGCAGAGATGGAGGAAGCAGGACGTGGCAGCCATGGTGAGCCAGGCAGGCAGGATGGAGGAGTTGTGGTGGGGGGGGGGGGGGGGGGGGGGGGGGGGGGGGAGAAAAAGGAGGCGGGCGGAAGAGGGGGGGGGGACGCACATCAAAGGTATCAGGAATGGAAAGAGGGATATGACACGGCATCAAGTCACTCTGGCACTTTCCGCCGGTCGACAGCAACTT
>JABMCL010000047.1:1027500-1030000 GCA_018857735.1 Alviniconcha marisindica
GAAGAACCTCTGTCAGCCTCTGTGGGCTATAACACAAATTGTATTTGAAACGCTTTATTAATTTTCTGTTGGACCGTTTAACACCTATGGAAAACCCGGCAAACAAAGGGAGTTAATCAGCGTCGGAAAGACGTCACATGAACCCACCATCAAAGACCTGAATCGCCTACGGTAACTCTCTGCTGACGTGCGAGTAACTCTCTGTTGACGTGCGAGTAACTCTCTGTTGACGTGCGAGTAACTCTCAGCTGACGTGCGAGTAAATACTAGGTACATAAACTCCATCAAAAATAGCTCACTCCTTCTACCGTGCTAAAAAGTTTAACAGAAAAGGCTTACACTTCAAACAGAGAGAGAGAGAGAGAGAGAGAGAGATCCAAACACATAATCTGTTAAAAAAAGGAACGCTAATTTAATATTTCAATGCAAAACGTGTACGAACGCTCAAGGTAAGCCCCTTTTTCCAAGCGACAAGACAACAGTTAAACGGTGATAAATGAAAGTGTACTTATCCGATAGCGGTGTGTTGAATGCCTGCAGTGTTTGGAAGAACGCTGGCATGACAGTGACGTGTGTATACATATAATTTCAAGAAATAAATCAAATCAAACTACCGAACAGCGTTTTCTCTCACGGGCGATGCTTTCGGTTTTGACAATAGCCTACTTAACCTTGAAACGGGTGTGGAGAGAAAGAGAGGGGGAAACGAGTTCCACTTGATTGTAAGCCAAACTCATCGTCCTCCTAAATTTAACGCGCAGTGCCGCTTTACAATGAAGTGCAGGCCGGAGGAAGCGCAGCAGTACTGACACTTGTTGCAGCGTTCCCTCAGCCGAACACTCGGGGGCGGGGTGGGGAGGTGGCGTATGGGGGGAACCTGCACACTCCTAGCACCGCTTTCCGGCACCAAGGAAGGATCTCGTAAACCAGTGTTTGAAGTTTGGGGAACCTGCTGCAAGCTATTGCACATCGACAAATGCATTCCATACGGCGAGAGGATTGCGCGTGTGAACGTGTTTTGTTTGTTTTCTGTTTCTGTTTTTTAATTATTATTATCCAGCCATATGGCAGCCACATACCGTCTTCGGAGAAAGTGCTGACAATTGAATTCTGGGAACAACTCAAAACAATCCGAGGCGTCGTGAAAATCTCCAGATTGTTTTTCTCTCCGGATTTGTTTTCCTGCGCTGCAATCATTTTTCATTCCTCAGAAGCATTTTCAATTAAAGCTGGTTAAGCTCATAGAACCCGTACCTCGGCGCATCTGAATGATCGATTTTTTGTTCACGAATTATGTATCTGTAGACAGCCTCTTTTTACGTTATTTAACCCTTTTCTTGCACAGGGATTAAGCTATTCAGCAAACGATTATGAGAATTGCGCTCCAGACCGCATCACGTGACATTACGTGCTACTGGCAAACTGAAAGCTCTTTGCCAAGGGCGCCATTACACTCCGAGCGCCGCTTTCCGGCACCTTCCTCCAAGGAAGGATGTCGTAAACCAGTGCTTGGAGTTTGGGGCGCCGTCTGATGTCGACAATATGGCAGGTCTGGGGCTGAGATATAAGTATTATGCAAAATGCATTACTGTAATATAAATCTGCTGTATAACAAAGGGTGCCTTCTGATGTCACTAATATTGCAGGTTTCGGGTTGAAGTATAAGTATTATGCAACCTGCATTAATGTAATATAAATCTGCTGTGTAACAAAGTGCGCCATCTGATTTCGCCAACACGGCAGGTCTCGGGTTGAGATACAAGTATTATGCAACCTGCATAACTATATTATAAATCTGCTGTATCACAAAGTGCAACATCTGATTTCGCCAATGTGGGAGGTCTCGGGTTGAGATATAAGTATCATGCAACCTGCATAACTATAATATAAATCTACTATAGAACAAAGGGACGCCATCTGATGTTGCCAACTGTATGGCAGGTCTCGGGTTGAGATACGTGTATGCAACCTACATAACTATAATATAAATCTGTTGTATAACAAAGAGCGCCATCTGATTTCGCCAACATGGCAGGTATCGGGTTGAGATATCAGTATTATGCAGCTTGCATAACTACACTGAGTGTAAGTCTGCTATATAACTGTAACGCATGGTAGATCCAAGCACATAAAAGGTTCAAAATAACGCTATGTATTAGGACAAAACACAACACGCGAAAGGTAATGAAGGTAAGAAACAGTTTCAGAAATTAACTGCTCCAGCTGATTTTGTAACCCATACTTCATGCATGAGTTGCAATACTCCACAAATCCCAAAAGTTTAGACCTGAACTATGAAAACAAAATTTTAAAAAATCAGCAGTTAGCACAACATGATCCAAACACATAAAAAGTTCAAAAGAACGCTTTTTTATTATGATTCTTCCAAGCACTGGACAAGAAAACAACAGCTCAACCAAAAAAAAAAGATAGGTTATTTCGCTTCTCATCTCATTTTTCATCGTTTTTCTTTTTCTTTTTTAAATTTTTCTGTTACCGT
>JABMCL010000047.1:1032500-1037500 GCA_018857735.1 Alviniconcha marisindica
TGAAATTGGTTCTTTGTTATCCAAGCAAGCTTGCTTCAGAAGTTTGTTCTTTGTTATCCATCCAAGCTTGCTTCAGAAGTTTGTTCTTTGTTATCCATCCAAGCTTGCTTCAGAAGTTTGTTCTTTGTTATCCAGGCATCACTCTCCGGCTCAAGGTAGTAATTTAGACCTGTTTTCGGATTTATCGTTAAATGTCTTTTATATTCTCCGCATCAGTTACATTTCTATTCTGTCGTATCATAAAGATGTAACCGACATAAAACCCTAGGCATTTTTTAATATTTTTTCTTTGTTTCTTCTAGTTTTGTTTCAACACACGCGGGAACACAAATCCTGAGTCGCCTACAGTAACTCTCACCTGACATGCGTGTAAATACAAAATACATAAACTCCACCGGACGTACAGCCATTTAAAAATTATTATTTGTTTTTACTTAGTTTAATATTTGTAGGACAGCTGTTCTTATTGCTTTGTTGGTTATTGTTGTTAAAGGGGATTTTATTTTTATTTTTTAAAGAAACTGTATTCCTCTTCGTTCTTGTCTCTTATTGTATCCTAACTAACTAACTTCAATGGCCGAAATGTATCGATTCCTTCTCATCTTCTTCCCATGAGACGGAAAAGGAGATTTACGGTGCTTCCCACAAATACTACAACTTTCAATTTCAGTTTCTTCCGGAACACCCTCAGCCCAGAGCTCCTCAGGGGCGTAGAGGGTGGTGGTGGGGCGGGGGTGGGGGTGGTGTGGGGGGGATCGAGTGTGTGTGAGGTTGGGGTAGGGAGGAGGGCGAAGAGGGAGTCAGCCTCTCCCCGATGACCACCACCACCACCACCACCACACCCTCCTCCTCCCTCCAAGTGCAGGGCACCCCACTCCTGAAACTTCGCGAGAGCCTCGGCTCGCCCCCTTTCTTCTCCTCGACTAGCTCCCGCCCCTCCACACAGGACGCTGCATGCAGATCGATGCTGGCCAGTTCTTTTCCCTCCCTCGCTCCCTCGCTCGCTCCCTCCCTCCCTCCTTCCTTCCCAGCTCTCTCCTTCCTTCCCTTCCGCCCTCCATCGTTCGCAAGCTACCAGCCGCTGCGGAGCTGGCGTTTTTGTCATTATTTCCCCCTCTTTGGCTGGTCCCGGGGCCGATAAATAGCCCGATTCCACCCCAGCTTCGCTGTGTGGGGATTGACGCAGCTAACTGGATCTGCCGGGGCCGGCGGTAATGGCAGCTCTGCTGGCGTCCGTTTGGACTTGAGGTGGAGTTGGTGGTGGTGATGGTCGTCGTCGTCGTCGTCGCTGGAGTTGTTGGTGATGGTCGTCGTCATCGCTGGCGTTGGTTTGGACTTGAGGTGGAGTTGTTGGTGATGGTCGTCGTCGTTACTGCTGGCGTTGGTTTGGACTTGAGATGGAGTTGGCGGGGATGATCGTCGTCGTCGACGTCATTATCGGTGGCGTTGATTTGGACTTGAGGTGGAGTTGGTGGTGATGGTCGTCGTCGTCGCTGGCGTTGGTTTGGACTTTAGGTGGAGTTGGTTGTGATGGTCGTCGTCGTCGTCGTTATCGCTGGCGTTGGCTTGGACTTGAGGTGGAGTTGGTGGTGATGGTCATCGTCATCGTCGCTGGCGTTTGGTTGGGGCGGAGTTTGAGGTGGAGTTGGTGGTCGTCGTCGTCGTCGCTGGTGTCGGTTTGAAATGGAATTGTTGGTGGCGGTCGATGTCGTTGGCGCCAGTTTGGACTTGAGATGGACTTGGTGGTGGTAGTGGTCGTTGTCGCTGGTGTTGGTTTGAAATAGAGTTGTTTGTGGTGGTCGATGTCCCTGGCGTCAGTTTGGACTTGAGACGGATTTGGTGGTGGTGGTCGTCGTCGTCGTTTGCGTCGGCTAGGACTTGGAGTTGGTGTGGTGATGGTCGGCGTAGTCCAGTCAGCCTACTCTAGACAATAAGAATCCCTGGACGTCGAAAAGAATATGACTAAAGTTGCAGGTCGTTGATCTATTTCAATCGAGTGATGGCTCTTTTGCCATTTTTATGTATATATATATTCTGTTTTTCTAATCACATTTCAGCTCAATTATGTCAGGTTATATGTCGAGGGTTGCCTAACACTTGTGTAATACTTTGATTCCCTGTCCCTTTGGGATTTTCTCATAGGAACTCGGGTCGATTTCCCCGGGGAAAGGCAGCTGCGGCAGAACGGCGCTACCCATACACATGCATTAATCCGTAGGGGCGTAGTCCCGTTGTGGGCATCCTCCCGCCGTGATGCCAGAATTCATTTGAAGAGTGTAGCTGAACTCTACGTCTCCCTCCCACCCCCACCCCCCACCCCCTCCTACGCCCCACGGCCCCCCACCCCACCCCCACTCCCACCCATTCATCCCCATTGGATGGTATCTGAGTTTAAAGGTATTAATCACCGACGCCCAATGTGACAGACGTAGTTTTACAATGCCATTCCAGCACTGGATAAACTCAATCACAATTCCCCCCCCCCCCCCCCCCCCGCCTCCACCTTGCCACTCTCGGTGCTGGCTAACAGAGACGATATCCCGCTAAAATGAAACTCGCATGTTTTAGTTCTGCTTTTCTTTTTATTCTTTTATTTGTCTAGGTTGACGTATTCCCGATGGGGCTTGAAGACGCTCCACGTTTGCCAGTGTTCGTGTAGATATATTACCATATTACTGACCTGCTCTTACGGAGCTTGAAGATTAATTGCTCCTTGTTCATTTACTCTCGTGAAGCCAGGGGACGATTTGCGTTGGCGCGTTCTCCTGGAGCTTGAGGATGTTCCACGTTGACTTGTTCTTATGAAACCTGAGGATTTTCCACGTTGGCGTGTTCTCGTAGGACTTGAAGATGTTCCACACTGATGTGTTCTCACGAGGCTTGAAGATGTTCCACACTGATGTGTTCTCGTAGGACTTGAAGATGTTCCACACTGCTGTGTTCTCATGAGGCTTGAAGATGTTCCACACTGATGTGTTCTCGTTAGGCTTGAAGATGTTCCACACTGACGTGTTCTCGTAGGACTTGAAGATGTTCCACACTGCTGTGTTCTCATGAGGCTTGAAGATGTTCCACACTGATGTGTTCTCGTTAGGCTTGAAGATGTTCCACACTGATGTGTTCTCGTAGGACTTGAAGATGTTCCACACTGATGTGTTCTCATGAAGCTTGAAGATGTTCCGATGCGTTGACATATTCTCGTGACGCTTAAAGATGTCCCACATTGACGTGTTCTTTTGAGGCTTCAAGATGTTCCACGTTCTGATTGTTGTTTTGTTCATTAATTTGTTTTCCTGGGGTTCATTACTGTTGCCGGTTTTACAGGGTAATTTCAGCGTGTAATCTCGTCACACTTGAGTATTTCCCATCCTATCTCGGTGATCTAAGAGAAGAGGAGTATCCCCTATCTGATACAGAGCCCCAATGAAACTGCCCTTGCGACCCTGACCACCCTGATAGCTCCGCAAGCTTGTTTCAAGTTGATTTACAATCGTGTTTGTCGTCTTTACGAAACGTCTGACACCTGTGTTTATAAGCCACAAGTGGCTCTCACTCTAAGCAGGCGGAGTATTCACACCACACACAAAAAACATGGAGTCTCAGCGGAGCTTACATCTGTTGCTGCCACTGCAACAACAATTTCACGCGACCCACATCATCGTGTAAATAAATGCTCCTGCTGTGTAGCACGTGCTTGGCACGCCTCTTGATAGCTAGCTAGGCTACCTGGCTGAGCCTCAGTGGTGGGCCCCCAACAGCTGGGCACGATGCTGGGAAAACATCCCTGGCTCCCTCCATTGTCGCAATCACTGCAAAGACATCTCGTGGGAAGACTCGCTCTGTCAGTTTTGCTCTGTATCTGATGAGGGTTATCAGCAATAAACCATTTCTGTAAACAGACGCGAAATTAATGACAGGGGAAGGTTCCTTGGGGTACATAGACCGCGGTGATACACGAGTTTACAACCTAAACTGCGTGAGTGAGAGACTGAGCCGTGGAATATTCCTGCAGAGCCTACGATGAAATCGGGTTATCAGTTCTTCACGTTGTGCTTGTCCAAAGCAATGCTGTCTCATGGAGCATTTTACAAAACGGTCATCGCCATTGAAAAGATAAGCATGCATTAAAAAGATTATGAAAGTTTATTGTTGTCGTGTGTTTGTTGTTGTTCCTGCTGCTATTGTCCAAGCACAATTGACGAAAGAAGTAACTGATAGTAAAGAGGAAGGAAAATGCGCACGACTGCAAAACCTAGAACAATATCCAAATTGAGCATAAATAAATGAATCATTTCTAGCTTCTGAGCATAAATATATGAATTGTTTCTAGATTCTATATCAGCCACGTTCACCATGACAAAATAAGACCAGTTTATTACAAGATTTCTGCGTTATCTAATTACGTTTTCCAATCAGATGTGGTCCTGTTTTTGCACTGCCGCATGTTGCAGCTGTTTCCAATGTGTCAACAGCAACTACTCATCATCCTAGCAACCAACATAAGTGTTAGCTCCCCACCCCCACCCCCCTCCCCCCCCCAACCCCCCAACCCCCCACACCCCAAACCCCCGCCCCCCTCCCCCCCCCCCCCAACCACCCACGTGTCGTTCTCATTTTCCTACCTATTTCAAGTGTTTGCCTAATTTACAATAATTACATATTAAAAGGATGGAGTCGGCCAGAACGACGCATCTTAAAGTCCACATAATGAACGGTTCCGGGTTGTCAGATGCAGAGCAGCTGCAGCCAATTGGAACCTCGCAAAATTTAATAACATTCCGAGATTGTTCGTGTGTGCGGGTGCCTCTGCGCGTGCGTGCGTGTGTGTGTGTGTGTGTGTGTGTTGTGTGTGTGTTGTTGTGTGTGTTGTGTTGTGTGTGTGGTGTGTGTGTGTTGTGTGTGTGTGTGTGTGTGTGTGTGTAGTGTCGTGTGTGTGTGTGTGTGTGTGTGTGTGTGGTTGTCAGTGTCAGGTGTTGTGTGTGTGTGTGTGTGTGTGTGTG
>JABMCL010000047.1:1052500-1057500 GCA_018857735.1 Alviniconcha marisindica
AAAATGAAAGAAAAAGACATCTTGTTTTACCGAAACAAGTCTTTTTCTTTCATTTCTTGCATACTGTGTCCGTGTTAAAATAAATAAGCGTTCGTTTGAACCTTTTGGTATTTGGATCTTGTTTTAGAACGCTAGCAGTCATCCTGTTTCAGATTATTTTATTTTTTGCTTGCTTTTCGTTTATTTATTTATTGTTTGTTTGTTTGTTTGTTTGTTTGTTTGTTTGTTTGTTTGTTTGTTTTTTGGCTCCATTTATCGAGGATCACCAAGGGAATCAACCCTCAAGTATCGAGAAGGATTACTTGTGCCGAGAACATTCACAGCCGGTGTCCAACAAAATTGTCCGACGCTTTATTTTTTGACTGATTTTTCATGCAGGGCATGCCAGGCACAGGCCGGCGATTTCCGGTACCGAACGTGCCCTGGAACTGCATGCGAAAGCTGCAACTTATTAATTACGCCTTTACATGTGGGCCCGCAGAATACATGGTTACTAGCAATGTATGTAGGTTTCCGTGGCGAGTGCCTACAAAATATCCACATGTACCATGATTGATGGACAGATGGTTGGATTTAACGTCGTATCTGTGAATTAGACAAACTTGTGATTTAATGACTTGTGTTTTTAACTGATATGAAAGATCCAAACACATAAAAGGTTCAAAAGAACGCGTATTTATCATATGACACGGACACACAATCTGCAAATTGTTGGTGAAATCCCCTATGTCAAGCCACAAAACAACACTAACAAGCCACAAAACGAGACTAATAAGCCACAAAACTTATATAAAAGAATTTTGAATGTGTGACGCCCTGAGATGACGTGCAGTTGACGGGACGTTAAAATTTAAGAACTAACTAACCTGTTCCTAGCCTGCCACTTTTCCGAGTAGTGAGTTGGCACAGACCCCTAATCGGCTATTTGCCTGTGTAGTATGTTGATCTAGACCTCTAATCTGCGCCTAAAGTATATGTGTGTGTGTGTGTGTGTGTGTGTGTGTGTGTGTGTGTGTGTGTGTGTGTGTGTGTGTGTGTGTGTGTGAGTGATGCGCGCATGGAGCGGGGATAGCTCAGTGGTATGGAGCGCCGGACTCGTGATCGGAAGGTCTTGGGTTCGAGTCCCGCAGGAGCGGCTGGATAATTTTCTTCTCCAGGGTCAGCTTTCTGTGCTGACTCTTATTTCCGGTATTCGTTCTACCCCTGTGTTACCGCAGCAACACGTCAAAGATCCCTGTCATTCTCAGTGCCAAATTCCGGTGCAGATGGCAGGCCACAGCTAAACACAAATCAAATCAAATCAAATCAATCTTTATTATTCATCAATATACAAAACATAAAAATGAAAAGTTTCCTTTGACACATGGGCTCAAGACTCAAGAAGGTACATTTAAAATAACAATAAAATAAAATAAAATAAAACGTAAAAGAAATATATGTATATATCTCACATCCCCCCCCCCCCCCCCCCCCCCCCCCCCCCCCCCCCCCCCCTCTCCGGCGCCCGCCCCGGCTTCTTCCACAGACATACACCCGCAAACACATGTAATGTTCAGAACACGCGTGCAGGGGCGGGGATAGCTCAGTGGTTAGAGCGCCGGACTCGTAACTGAAAGGTCGCGGGTTCAAATCCCTGCAGGAGCGGCGGGAGAATTTTCTTCTCCAGGGTCGACTTTCTGTGCTGACTCTAATTTCGGTATCCGTTCCACCCCCGTGTTACCGCAGTAGCACGTAAAAGATCCCGGTTATTCTGCCAAAGGTGCAGGTGGCAGGTTACAGCTAAACACGCATACACCTTTACGTTTGTGGCTTTGCATGAAGTGACATGGTGCATGGTTGTATGGTGTACACAGAACTTGCGCCGAGATGGCTGCAGTTTCATGTGGCACCAGCCATGCCAGCGCTGTAAGTACACTTCGGTGGATATTCAAAAAACGCGCTATAAAAAGCTTGTCACTCATGTAGAACCACATGCGAGCGCAGTGAGTCTGCTCAACAGAGCGGAGAATAGCGCTATATAAGTGACCATCAGTCAATCAATCAATCATGCACACTACGCATGTGGCTTGGAATGAAGTGATACTGTAAACTGATGCATAACAGATCGTGCACCGAGACGGCGCTGAAAGCACATACCACTTTGTTGGATGCTCAAATCGAGCTATGGAAAGTCTCTCAATCGAAATCACATGCGACAAGAGTGCAGTGGGTCTGTTGGAGAGCAAGGAATAAGTGCTATATAAAACCGATCAATAATAATAATTATGCGCGCGGAGCTCCGGAGCTGTGTGAAAGTCGAGGTGGCCGTCCTGGAGCTGCCCGTCCCTAATGACAGTCCGTATGGTCTTTGTGGACGTAAAGCAACACTAAACATGAACTCAGACCCTCTGAGCTCCGGAGCTGTGTGAAAGTCGAGGTGGCCGTCCTGGGGCTGCCCGTCCCTAATGACAGTCCGTATGGTCTTTGTGGACGTAAAGCAACACTACACATGAACTCAGACCCTCTGAGCTCCGGAGCTGTGTGAAAGTCGAGGTGGCCGTCCTGGGGCTGCCCGTCTCTAATAGTCTTAATGGTCTCTGCACGTGGACGTAAAGCAACATTGAACTCGAATAATCGCGCATGTGTAGGACTTTGTGAGCGCTCCGGGCTCCTGTGGAATGGGGCGCCATAAATCATTTATTATTATTATAATATTATTTTCCTGTGTAGTATATAGTTACAGACGGGAACGTTCTCGGCGGCTCCGTCTGTCTCTCTCTTGCGCGCTGGACTAAAGTGTGCTAGTGTATACAAACTTACCGGTGCGAATTTAATAATTATTATTCTCAAACTAGCGGCTTAGTTTTTTGTGAACACCCCGCTCCCACTCTGTCTGTGTGTCTATCTGTCTGTCTGTGTCTCTCTGTCTCTGCCTCTGTCTGTCTGTCTGTCTGTCTGTCTGTCTCTCTCTCTCTCTCTCTCTCTCTCTCTCTCTCTCTCTCTCTCTCTCTCTCTCTCTCTCTCTCTCTCAGTTACACGACTAAATGTTGTGTGTGGACATACTGACAATGTCCAAAACCCTTCGCCTCCACACAGTCGAAGGAAAAGTATCCTATAGTACCCCAACATTAGTAACTTGCTATGGCACAGACAGTTAATTAGTAGTTAGGGTAGTTAGGGTAGCGCGAACCTGTCGCAGCTAGCTTTCCTCTGGAAAAGTAACCTTTACCTTCCCCAGAGATTGAGAAAAAACAATCCTGAGCGGGACAACAAAAAAGTATTGGAACAGTGAAGCAACAAAACGAAAGCAAATTCTGTCAACCAATCAATCACTGTTTTATTTTATGTCTGTTCACAGCAAGGTTAAGTTAGACAACAACAACAACAAAAGCTCTATATTAACCCCTTCACTGCCCCAGTCTGTAAAATTTCCGGGCTGAAAGATGTACGGACACGCCTGCAAACAGCACATTTTCTAGTCCTATAGCACATCTACTTTCAATGCTATGCATTTGTTTTTGTTTTTATGAAAAACCTTTCACATGCCAGTGCAAAAAAGAAGACAAAAAAGGCTTAATGGTTTCAGATTTCGAACTTTTACTGGTTGTTTTCAAATGACCTTCTGGCAGTGAAGGCGGGGTTAATAACTGAGTTACACAAGCGTGCCCACAGGACTATGAACACTCAATTTAACGGTAGAAGTTGTAACTATCAGCATTAACAGTCATAACAAAAGCAGAATTCTCACAATCTTCCAGCCACCGTCAAGGCCATCGAGAAAAGCGCTGCGCCGCTCAAGACGGCTAATGCGGGACTGAATTCACGCAGAAGACGAAAAAGAAACCACTGAAGAGATCTCTTGCATCCTTGAGGAATGAAACCCTCTCACAGCCCGGCGGCTAGCAAGTTCCGCCGGAGAACTTGCTTTGCGGCAATTCATGCTGAGCGTGATTCCGGCCACGCAGGTATGGCTTTGGTTGTGACGGTGGAGTAGGTCGGGAGGAAAGAGGGGGGCCGTGGGGAAGGAGAGGGGTGAGTGGGGGAGAGGGAGGGGGTGGGGGGGTGCGGGGAAGAGAAAGGGTGGGGTGGGGAGGAGGGGGATGCAAACAAAACGGTTTAAACGGTCCTCCAGTTGCTGCCCCTATCTCGCGGCAGCCATGAAAATTAATCGTCGTGATAGGCTATCAAGGGAGGGAACTCGCGCGAACACCGATCCCCTTCTCCAGGGCGCTGTAAACTACAGGGTTGTACTTTGTAGCCTGAATGACCGCCCCCCCCCCCCCCCCCCCCCCCCTCCATCCCCTCTCCCGAGTGTAAACTTCAGTTTGGAGCAGTAAATTCGAGAGATACGTTTTTTTCAAGGCCACTTTATCATATATAAAAGCAATCAATCAATCAGTTACTAATTATGCTTACTGGCCTTGCTTAATGTCCTCAGATGCTAAAAAGCACATTATATAATTCATTACAGTCTCCAGTGCTGGGCTTTTATACAGACCCATCCCCATAATCACATCAACGGGTAGTATAATTTTCTGTTGAATAGACCGTGATTTCACATAATGGAGAAAATTCGATCTTCATACGTCCACCAGTCAGCTACACCGCCACTCTCTACTTCAGTGGCTCAGTTGAAAAGACAACTCGAGGAAAAAAGAAAAAGAAAAAAGTAAAAAAAGTTAAAGTGCATTCGTACCTTAGTTATCTCGCATGCGCGCGCGCGCGCGCGCGCGCGTGTGTGTGTGTGTGTGTGTGTGTGTGTGTGTGTGTGTGTGTGTGTGTGTGTGTGTGTGTGTGTGTGTGACAAAAGGAGAAAAATTGAATACAGAGAGAGAGAGAGAGAGAGAGAGAGAGAGAGAGAGAGAAGAGCGTAGACGGAATTCCAGTGTTTTATTGTCGACTGAAACCGTACCCCCTCCAGCCCCAGCCCCTCCCCCGCCCCCCACCCCCACAGCCCCCTTCCCCCACCACACACACCAACCACCGCCACCACCCCAAGACCACACGTAACGTGGTCGAAC
>JABMCL010000047.1:1060000-1072500 GCA_018857735.1 Alviniconcha marisindica
TTGTCAGGACGCATGTATATAGTATTCCAGAGCAGGTTTTGTACAGGGTGATTTTTTAATGCATTGCACCGGTAGAAAAACGATTTCGCAATACATGATACGTGATACACCTAAGGGCGCAGCAGTAAACATAGTGTTGTAGTTTGCTTCAGCCTATCGAAATCCATAAATAAAATAAGAGGGTGCAGGGACCAAGTAGGGTATTTCCAAACTTGTACCGTAAGTTTGTCACACTGACCTCGTCTGCAATAACATCCGGGAACGACATCCGTGTGTACGTGCCGCTAGTCATCGCACCGGGACTGACCGTTTATTGGTTGTTTAGGTCACATGATTTACTGTTTAAAACCCCGTGGACGTTAGTCCTGCCTTTACTGTGACTTGGAATAGAGCAAGTGTTTGGAAGACGAAGACGTAGGCAACACAGCTCTTGCACAGCATCAACTATTCGGCATAGCAATGCTCGCTCATTTCACGGTGTTGTCTGCTCTTGTCCTGACTATGACAGGACACATCACGTCAGTTCTTGGTGAGTTTGGTTACCGTCCTAGCTTCTTCTTCGATTTTTCATGTCTTTTCCGTGTGTGTGTGTGTGTGTGTGCGTGCGTGCGTGCGTGCGTGCGTGCGTGCGTGCGTGCGTGCGCGTGCGCGCGCGCGCGCGTGTGTGTGTGTGTGTGTGTTGTTTTGTTGTTGTCGTTGTTGTTGTTGTTGTTCACACGCACGCACGCACGCACGCACACAGGATCGCGCGCATACGCCCACACAATGCGCGTCTTTGTAAGCGCTCTGGGCTCTTGCGAGATGGGGCGCCATAAATCTGTCTGTCTGTCTATTATCCATTTATTGTTCAACTGTGTGTGTGGCCCTATGTCGCAATACAGCAGGCGTTGACTCACACAGATCCAGGCCAGTGAGTGCGTGCACTTTTGTACAAACACGCAACATGTATGCTTGGGATAACAGGAACAGTTACCCCCCGCCCCCCCCCCCCCCCCCCCCCCACACACACACAGAGACACACATGATCGCGCACCCACCCACACACACCCACACACACACATGATCGCGCACCCACACACACACACACACACACACACACACACACAAGGTCGCAAGTGTGGCTCCTTGGGGCCAGTGCTGTGTCCGTACTTGATTGTATAGACCCATCCACAGCCCCGCCCCTTTCCCGGGAGGTACTTATCACAAGAGGGGCCTCGGCTCGATTCCGCTTCGGCTCTCCTTTTTCATCAAAAAGCTTGTGGTTTGTGGACAGTCTTGTTGTGACTTTGTCCCTCACAATTAACGAAACATTAAAATGGCTCTCGTCGCTGCCCATCTTAATGCAGGAGTCATTCTGGTGGTGACAGTGTAGCGATAGGTATATACTCTCCCTCTTCCCCCACCTCCATACCCCCTCCCCCTTCTCCCCGTCCCTAATAAGCCTTATGATTTCTGTGGAAGTTAAGCACCATGTTTACCAAAGGGCTTCCACTAGGAAAGCGACCGATTTACTGCTGTCACTTCAGTCCAGATAACATGTCATGTTTCTTTCCTGCCTGACAGTGAGAACTGAGATTTCCTAAATTACAATAGGGGCATGGACAGATAGTTTTCGTGTTTTCTGGACGATATCAGAGTGTTTGAACCAAGCGAAGATGTAGACTCGACTGTGGAAATGACAGTCCGATGCTACAGATGATGCGAAAGGATGAAGCTCCATATAGAGTTTCCAATTTGATTTGGACATTACTCAAGACAGAAAATCACCGAAAATCCGACACCACGTGCTGTCTACCTAAAAATGACTCGAGGGGTGGACTGACACCCTAAAAAACAAAACAAGCGCTGGATCAGAGCGTTGGCTTCTCTGAAGGAGTCCTGGTGGTTTGGCTGCTCGAGTCTGCTGCCAGACTTTGCAAGTCGGTCAGCCTTCTCATTTCCTGCCACCCTCACGATTCGACTCTTAGTGAGAAGGCAGTCTGGCAGTTCCTATGACGCTTTTAGTAAATCTGTGCATGCCTAGCGGTGACAGGGATTCGGAAGGTCCTGATAGGAACTTCTTCTTCTTCTTCTTCTTCTTCTTCTTCTTCTTCTTCTTCTTCTTCTTCTTCTTCTTCTTCATCAGTAAAATTATTTTTAATTGTCCTATTACTACAGAGTTATTTCAGAAAAACGGATATGACTTAAATGCTTACAACAATGTAAGAAATATTTTGTATAATACTGATGTTATCACTAATATTGTCAAATCGATTGTTCATAGTCCTGTGGGTAAATTAGTATAAATAATAATTATATGTTGTTGTTGGTGTTTTGTGCGTGTGTGTGTGTGTGTGTGTGTGTGTGTGTGTGTGTGTGTGTGTGTGTGTGTGTGTGTGTGTGTGTGTGTGTGTGTGTGTGTGTGTGTGTGTGTGTGTGTGTGTGTGTGTGTGTGTGTGTGTGTGTGTGTGTGTGTGTGTGTGTGTCTAATATCACCCCGATGTGAACAGACATAAAATAAAATATTGAAAAAAATATTGATTACTTCTTCTTCTTCTGTCTGTTTGTGACGCGCTCTGTCTCTCTCTGTCTCTCTCTGTCTCTCTCTGTCTCTGTCTCTGTCTCTCTCTCTCTCTCTCTCTCTCTCTCTCTCTCTCTCTCTCTCTCTCTCTCTCTCTCTCTCTCTCTCTCTCTCTCTCTCTCTCTCTCTCTCTCTCTCTCTCTCTCTCTCTCTCTCTCTCTCGGGCAGACATTTTGGCAAACACGAGAAGTGGTATTATGCTGCTAATGAATGTGGTCAACAGTTACACATATTTGGGTTTTACTTTTACAACAAAGTTAAGTTTCAGAGAAGGAACTTCCGCTTTTGTAGCTTGACGAGGCTAAAAGATATGACAAGACAGACGGTTTTTAAGATTTTTGATATTAAGATTCAACCTATATTGATGTATACATCGGAGATCTGGGGAACTGTGAGACTGGGTGGCATAGAAAAGATGCACATGATGGCTTGTAAGCGTTTTTTAGGAGTTCCTCTGAGAACACCGAACAAGATGGTGTACTGTGAACTCGGTCGATACCACTTTTTTGTGAATAGTACACTACGGTGTTTGAAATATTGGTTGCGTGTTTTAAAGATGGACGACATCGGGATCCCTAAGCAAGCATATAAAATGATGATTTTAATGGATGAAAGCGAGAAGAAATGTTGGGTCACTCAGGTGAAGAATGTATTAAGCAAAACGGCTTTTACTGTGTTTGGTTACAACAAGGGGTTGGAGACGAAAAGAAATTTTTATGTGAATTGAAACAGAGACTTACAGACAATTTTATTCAAGAATGGAATGCAACTATTCGAGATAAAGACAGATACTTTCCATACCGCAATGTTAAGTCAATATTTGAACCAGAGCAATACCTTTCAGCCCTTGAAATATATTGCTTCAGAGTTGGATTGTGCCAACTGCGACTTGGTGTGCTACCAGTTAACAACAATCTTCATCGCTACAGTGTTTGTGCGATCCAGAGAAATTGTGTATTTTGTGTAAATGCGACAGAGAACGAAAAGCACTTGTTGTTCGCTTGTCCCCTCTATAATGACATTCGGGAGAAACTTCTGAACGATACGTCTCAAAACGCAGTCACGGCTTCACTGGAAAATGTTCTTTCCTGGAAAAGCAAAACAAATATGTTTCGATTGGCCAAGTTTGTTTTCAGTGCGATTAGGAGAAAAAAAGAGTTTACGGGGTCAAACTAGTTTTACGATATAGCATTGTACACAACAGACTGGTTTTATGGTGGCTTTTACTTGTTCATGTTTTTGTATTTTATTTTAAGATTAATGTGTATATGTACTGATTTTAAACTTTATTTTAACTTGTATTGGGGCCTGTGGCCGATATGCAATTAAAATTTCAATTTTTTTTTCTCTCTCTCTCTCTCTCTCTCTCTCTCTCTCTCTCTCTCTCTCTCTCTCTCTCTCTCTCTCTCTCTCTGCCCCTCTGATAAGCACACACATTATAATATTATGCTATTTGTCAACACACATAATTATATATGCTTAATAAAAGGGATTACCCGTAAGATTCGCATGTTATGTTTTGTCCTAATAAATAGCGTTTTCTTTCTTTCTTTCTTTCTTTCTTTCTTTCTTTCTTCTTCTTCTTCTTCTTCTTCTTCTTCTTCTTCTTCTTCTTCTTCTTCTTCTTCTTCTTCTTATTTACCTTTTATGTATTTCGATGCTGATTGTTAAGTTTATTAAGTTGTTTTCAGTCATACCGTAACCATTAAGCAGTTGGAAGGACACAGACATTGCGCCCAACTGAAAATTTAGTCGCCGGCCGGGCGAGCACTGAAAAGGTAGGCGCATTTGAACGTGTCACTATTAAGCCATTATCATTCACTTTGTTTTATCACTGGCTTACACAGGCGCAGGATGTGCAACGGAAGCGGCGTGCACGTCCTGCGTGGGCTGCCGGACGGGTGGGGTCGTGTACTGCTGTCCGGAAGGCGGAACTCTGGTGGTCAATGGCAGCGATCCCAGTGCCTGCAGGTGTGACGCCGGTCGGGGATTGCGGTGCAGTGGTGGAGCTCAGCTTACCGGCAGTGGCACCATCGGTGCTCCGTGTCCGGCGGAAGACGGAGGTGTGCGTGCGTGCGTGCGTGCGTGCGTGCGTGCGTGCGTGTGTTTGTGTGTTTGTGTGTTTGTGTGTGTGTGTGTGTGTGTGTGTGTGTGTGTGTGTGTGTGTGTGTGTGTGGTGTGTGTGTGTGTGTGTGTGTGTGTGTGTGATAATGATAAAAATAATGAATACTGATATACGCCTCTCTGGCTAAGTATTCAGAAGTACAGTACTGTTATGCTGAAATCATTACGTTACTGCTTAAACAAATAAGATTTTAGAAGAGACTTGAAAATGGACGAAGTAGAAGCATGTGTGTCATAAACCTGCCTAATTTCCCAACCTGTTAGCGTGTCATATAATATGTCTCAAGGCCAGGGTGCCAATATGTTCGGTCTCATGCACTCAGTACAAAACAACTTTACGGCTAAGTGACAGGACTATAATGCACACGGAATATGGAAAAGAGCAAAGAAAATCGACTCGGCAAAAAAGAAGACGGGACACGGGCACGAAGCAATTCAATGTTTCCTACAAAAATTGTCTTAGTCAAGAACCAAATAACTAATAGTGATACTAAGAGAGACTGCGACAGCCAAACTCCAAGCACTGGTTTACGACATCCTTCCTTCCTTCCTTGGAGGAAGGTGCCGGAAAGCGATGCTGGGAGTGTTTGCGACAGCTATGCCGGAAAAGAGAAGGAGAAAGAAACACGAAGAAGACAGAGTTCTTAGTGATGGCACGAGGAATGCGT
Organism: Alviniconcha marisindica; assembly: GCA_018857735.1. Classification (NCBI taxonomy): domain Eukaryota; kingdom Metazoa; phylum Mollusca; class Gastropoda; family Provannidae; genus Alviniconcha; species Alviniconcha marisindica. Next base: position 1,065,353 of record JABMCL010000047.1, read on the forward strand.
CATCATGCTAAGTGGGCTACGCTCACTCACACACTCACTCACTCCAAGCCTGAAACGAAAATATATTACATCAAAAGATAACGCTTAAGGCGTTAAGTCATAGGTAGATAGATATAAAAGAAACGACCCGCATCAGCCCCGTGCTTATCAGTTAAATGTGTCATTATTAACCCCTTCACTGCCATGATGTCACTTGAAAACGACAAACTAAAGTCCGAAATTTCAAACCCTTAGAAGCCTTTTGTCTTCTTTTTCGCACTGGTATGTGAAAGGATTTTCATCAAAACGCATAGCATTGAATGTAGATGTATTATAGGACCGGAATATGCTGTTTGCAGGCGCTTCCGTGCATCTTTCAGCCCGGAAACTTTACAGGCTGGGGCAGTGAAGGGGTTAATCAGGCATGGAAAAAGACAAGTATGAAGGGGCCAAGCAAAACAAAATTACCTCTTCGTAGGCCTCCCTCATTAATAATAATAATAATAATGGTGGTGGTGGTGGTGGTGATGATGATGATGATGATGATAATAATAATAATGCGCCTGTTCCAGTCCCAAAAAACAAGCTTCGAGCACAACACAGCATCACATCAGTCTCATAATACATAGCTAAGAAATACATGCATAAAAACCAATTGATAAAAAATACTGTACTGTAATAAAATCATATGATTACGTTTAAATCAAAATCCGGCTGCACTTTACAAGATAGTAAACAAATAGGGAATGAGACAATAGTTACGTCGGAACAATGGACAATCCATAAAACAACATACACGGATTAATTTAATTTATGTAATTTTGATCAGATTAAAGCACACAAAAGATATCTGGGCAGAGTAAGTAACATGGTGCTTCACGTCAGTCATATCTGGACAGAGGATTCATACTTGCAGAGTATTCTTACACTTTCTAATCTGAGTCACGGTTTATCGAGAAAGGTTTCAAGAAGACCGAAATGGGGTGTTGCTCTAGACATGATTAACTAAATTCAGTAATAAAACACAAACACAGAGGGAGGGTGGGGTAGGTAGGGAGGGAGGGGGAGAGAGGGGGAGGGAGAGAGAATGAAAGAGAGAGAGAGAGAGAGAGAGAGAGAGAGAGAGAGAGAGAGAGAGAGAGAGAGAGAGAGAGAACTCGAACACTTTAATACTCAAGGAGAGTAGCGTTACGTCTATTTTGGCCTACCTAAAAGCCAGTCATTGCTATATATACTACAAACACATAATTATAAGCACGACTATACTACAAATATTATAAGCACGAATAAACAGTTGATTCATGCAGTTGCACAGAGTTCCCACAAATGTACAGAAACATTGGAATTAAGAGGGAGGGAGAGACAGAGAGAGAGAGGGAGAGAGAGAAGAGAGAGAAAAAAGATGAGAGAGAGAGAGAGAGAGAGAGAGAGAGAGAGAGAGAGAGAGAGAGAGAGAGAGAGAGAGAGAGAGAGAAATTGATTCATGCAGTTCCCACAAATGTACAGAAACATTGGAATTAAGAGAGAGAGAAGAGAAAAAAGAAGATGAAAGAAAGAAGAGAGAGAGAGACAGACAGACAGACAGACAGACAGACAGAGAGATCTTCTTCTTCTTTTTCTTCTTCTCTCTCTCTCTCTCTCTCTCTCTCTCTCTCTCTCTCTCTCTCTCTCTCTCTCTCTCTCTCTCTCTCTCTCTAGTCATTCGAGTGTTTGCACGGAATTAATCAAAGCGATTCTTTATTCAGTATTGTGGGTTAGAAAAATGGTGAATAATGAGAATCGCTAAGGCTGCACACTATATCGGTAAACATCGGCTCGGCACTCAAAACTTTCGCGGCACCGCCCAACGTAGCGTGCAAACTCCGAGCATCGGTTTACGATTGCAACATCCTTCCTCCAATGACGAAAATTGCCGGAAAGCGAGGCTTACAGTGCGAGGCTGTGGCAGCCCGATACACTTGGTTGTTTCCGAAGTCAGAAGCGGAATTTTACGAAACCAGTACACGGACGCTATTGCTTGTCTTCAAATGTTTTATGAAGTAATTATGGCGTTGGCTAATAATGGTTTGATCAGCTAAAATCCAACACGGAAAATCTGACTTTCGGTGGCATCTTTGGCTAGGAAAATAATGCCTGTGTGCGTGTATGTTTGTGTGTGTGTGTGTGTGTGTGTGTGTGTGTGTGTGTGTGTGGTGTGTGTGTGTGTGTGTGTGTGTGTGTGTGTGTGTGTGTGTGTGTGTGTGTGTGTGTGTGTGTTGTGTGTAGTGAGTCAGCAGTTGAACTTGGACACTATAGGGAAGAAGTAGTGTTGGTAATTGCAAATAGTGGGGCAGCAGCTGAAGTTGGACACTGCAGGGAAGAAGAAGTAGTGTCGGTAATTGTAAAATGTAGGGAAGAAGAAGAAGTTTCAGGACTGAATTGTAACTAGTGAGGCAACAGGTGAAGTTGGACACTGCAGGGAAGAAGAGTCAGTATTTGTAAGTATTCGGGCAATAGCTGAAGTTGGACACTGTGGTGAAGAAGCAGAAGTGTCAGGACTGAATTGTGAGTAGTGATGCAGCAGCTAAAGTTGGACGCTATAGGGAAGAAGAAGAAGAAAAAGTGTCAGGATTGAGTTATAACTAGTGAGGCTCCAGATGAATTTGGACACTATAGGGAACTGTCAGTAGCGATGCAGCAGCTAAAGTTGGACACTATAGGGAAGAAGAAGAAGTGTCAGGACTGAATTATAACTACTGAGGCAGCCGGTGAATTTGGACACTATAGGGAAGAAGAAGTGTCAGTAACTGTACACAGGGGTCCAGCAGTTGAAGCAGGACAGTACTCGGATGAAGTGTTAGTAATTGCAAGTAATGAGGCAACAGTAGAAGTTGGACACTACTATAGGCGAGAAGCAGTGAGGTGGCTGGGGAGGGAAGGAGGTGGAGTGGGTACCTCGTTGTAATGAATTCTAGTAAAATCCCCACCTTGGCCGACTCTTCCACATGGGTGGAAGCGCTGGAGCTATTCTCGATGGTGTGGCTGTTGCGACAGAGACATATACACAGAGAGAAAGAAATGGGTTGCACGTTTTCTATGAAGCTGCTATTACAGCAGCTTAAAAGAAAGAAATTGAGAGAGAGAGAGAGAGAGAGAGAGAGAGAGAGAGAGAGAGAGAGAGAGAGAGACAGACAGAGACAGACAGACAGACAGACAGACAGACAGAGACAGACAGAGACAGACAGAGACAGAGACAGAGACAGAGAGACAGACACACAGACAGACAGAGAGAGTAGGTTCCAATGAGATTTGAACTGGCTATCGCTGGCGTGGGAATCCGGAGTGCTAACCATTAGACCACGGAACTACCTGAGAAATGGAGCTGCAGTTACTTCACATGGGGGACTCGTTCGCTTCAGTAATCTTCAGCGTTACTGACTGCAACCGAACGGTCTCCCTAGACTGATGTCTGACGTCACGTGACTTCGAGATTGTAGTCTCGGTTAGCCTACAGATAATAAAATCGCTAAAAACGCTGTTTAAACATTCTTTTTTTCTTCTTCTTATTTTCTTCGGTAAATCCGAAGCTAGTGACTAATATGTCAGCCATAGCGATGGTCATTTTGCATATTTAAAAACCTTGGACTTTTCCGTTAATTGGCTAAAAAGATGGTTACGCATACTATATGTACACAGGACTCTCGTGTCCCAAGGAATCTTCACACCATGTGTCATCTCAGTAGGGTTAGCGAGTCGATCGCCAAATCATTCATGGCGTTAACACAGACATACAGACAGACAGACAGACAGAGAGACAGAGAGTCTATTTATAAAACAGATAAACGAATAAAATGTTATGAATTTGTTACATCGTCAGGTGCCGGTGGCAGTGACAGCGCTGCTCCTCGCGTCACTTCCGCTTCCGGGCTGACCTGTGCACTGATGTCTCTCCTGGCTGCGCTGTTTGTGTCGCGCGTGCTTGAAAAGTGATTTCAGCTGTCTTAATTACACCTTAAACAGCGGTATTTATTTGTTTGTTTGTTTGAAAAATGATTTCAGCTGTCTTAATTACACCTTAAACAGCGGTGTTTATTTGTTTGTTTGTTTGAAAAGTGATTTCAGCTGTCTTAATTACACCTTAAACAGCGGTGTTTATTTGTTTGTTTGCGATTTACGCCCTAGAATAGCAGACTCCCTTTCCATTTTTTCCTTTGTTTGAAAATATATTTCATACTGTCACAATTTCCACTGCTAACAATGCATGAATAATCATTATTGTGACTTTGAGTCGCACGCAGAGGAATACAAGGTAACGGGGTGACGGCGTGGGGTGGGTGGAAGGAGAGGGACGGTGTTTCTGAAGTGGAATTTAATCTATTGGAAGTGGGAGATGCAGGAGGGTCAGTATTTTTAGGTTGAAACCAGTGGGTCAAGATAACGTTGTATACACTATCATAACTATGGCTCTAATAATAATAATAATAACTGAAATTTCTAAACGCCAACCCTACGGATCAAAGCGCTGAACAAACATAATAGAACACACCTAATGTACATCGAGATAGAGACTGTTGTTAACCTAGCGAACAGCTAACACCTAATGTACACATTAACACGGGTTCAAACATAACCGACTATGTGCAAGATGCGCGCGCAAACAAACACAATCATACACACATATACACACTGTACAGACTGATAAGGGTCAAGGACAATATTGCTTAACTAAGTTATTTGCAAAAGAGAAATGTCTAGAGTTTGTTTTTGAAAAAAGAGACACTAAAATTAGGAAGGAACAGAGAGTAGCAGAGTGCTTGAAGTCTTGGGGAAGTTTGTTTTTGAAAAAAAGAGACACTAACACTAGGAAGGAACAGAGAGTAGCAGAGTGCTTGAAGTCTTGGGGAAGTTTGTTTCACACGTGAGGACCGAAGTGTGAGAACTTTGGGAACCATTGGAGTTGCTGTAGGAGATGTGTGTAGTTCTCATGGCGTGGCATTCCTTCCGAACGTTTTCACGTTCATGGGAATAAAAACGTTTGCCCAGAACAATGATTAATATCTTTAAAACGAGTTTCTCCTTCTCGGGCTCTTTAGCGTGAAATAGTTTACCACATCATCTCAGATACCCCATGGAATTAAAAACATTCAAAAGGAAAGCATTTCAGGCACCCACTAAGCCATCTTGATACTGTTTTCTTCCATTCGCCAGACACCTTCACAGAAACTATTTTTTATATTGACGTTTGACGTTCCTTTTTGTTCCCCCCCCCCCCCCCCCCCCGTTGCGTGTTCTTGTCAAGATTTACATTTGTATTTCACACAAAAAAATCTACTTTTAATATTTGTATTTTCATGCGTTATTGTACTCCCTTTCACTTTCCTTGTGGTCATCATTTCAAAGCGTTATGTAGATATGAGTGTATGTGCCGTCGTTTAACTTCCAATCTTGCTAGCTGTGATCTTATATTTGACAATATATATAGATAGAGAGGTATTCATTCTTCTGTCGTTTTCCTTTATTCCTTTAAAATGATTTCTCTCTCTCTCTCTCTCTCTCTCTCTCTCTCTCTCTCTCTCTCTCTCTCTCTCTCTCTCTCTCTCTCTCTCTCTCTCTCTCTCTCTCTCTCTCTCTCTCTCCTGAAAATTCAGGTCTTACTTTGCTGACCTTTATGTTGCAAAGTTTTAAAAAGTAATAGTTTTGTGTGTGTGTGTGTGTGTGTGTGTGTGTGTGTGTGTGTGTGTGTGTGTGTGTGTGTGTGTGTGTGTGTGTGTGTGTGTGTGTGTGTGTTTTGTTTTTTTGTATTGTGTGTGTGTGTGTTTGGTTTTTTGTATTGATTTTGTTTTTGTTTTTAAGATGTATTTTAGTTTGCCACAGTTATTTGTATTTTTGTTTGACGTATTGAGTGTTGCTGGGGGAGATTTGTAAAAGAAAGAAAAAGAAAAAAAGAAAAAAAAAGAAAAAAGAATTGTGCTTAAATCTTCATCCTTGTGTAATAAAGTTCTCTTCTCCCCCCCCCCCTCTCTCTCTCCCCCCCCCCCCCCCCAGCACTAAAAAGGGAAAAAGGGACCAGTCTCAAATTTTTTAAAAAACCCATTTTTTATAAGAAAACCTTTCCCCTTTTAAAATGAAGTCTGTTTGTAATGTTTGGGGCATGTACCTTTCCCAAATAATACATCGTTTTTTGGAATTAATCTGAGAAATTTAAGGTTGCTGTTGTTGTCAAAAAATTTTGTTTTATGTATGTGTTTTTAAAAAGTATTACGGGCTCAGGGGCCCAATTATTTGATTAAGTTTTTTTGTTATACTGTTCCCCTATCGCTTTATTTTTTCAACAAACAAAAAATTAGTTTTATGTTGAGAAACTTTCTTATGGTGCTAGAATTTAAAAATTTACTTTTTGTGATGTTTTAAATTTAGCTATTTCCAAATAAACTGAAATAAACAACAAAAATGTACTATGTGTAATGACGTGTTTAAATAGTAGCACTGCAGATATTGTACGTGCACGGGTTTTTGCGGGGAGCGTGGGCCCAATGCATTTAGCTTTTTTTGTGCCTCTGGTGTTCTCTCTTTCTCTCTGTGTCTCTGTCTCAGGGCCCGTCTGTCTGTTTGCCTGCTGCCTGTCGTCTGCCTGTTCTGTCTTTTCTGTCTCTGTCTCTGCTGTCTTGTCTCTGTCTCTCTTGTCTCTCTGTCTCCTGTCTCTGTTTTTGTCTCCCGTCTCTGTTCTGTTTTCCCTGTCTCTCTCTCTCTCTCTCTCTTTTCTCTTCTCTCTCTCTCCTCTCTCTCCCCTTTTCTCTCTTTTTCTCTCTCTCCTCACCCCACAAAACCCCCCCCCCCCCCCACAACCACAAAACAACACCACACACAACACACACACACACACGCAGCACGCACGCACGCACGGGACGCACGCACGCACGCACGCACGCACTCACCCACGTACGAACGCACACTCGCACACGCACGCGCATGCACACACGAACGCACACATTCACACACGCACGCACACACACACACATACACACGCGCTCGCACGCACATACACAAACACACAACTTTATGCCACCTTGTTGTTTTTCTTTGATTTGTATCAGTTATATATATATATATATATATAAAACATACAAACCAAAGAAAAACAACAAGTTGTCATAAAAGTTCCCAAATTTTCGGCTAACGCCTTCCTCGGG
>JABMCL010000047.1:1080000-1105000 GCA_018857735.1 Alviniconcha marisindica
TCTTCTTCTTCACTTCTTCTTCTGCTTCTTCTTCTTCTTTCTTCTTCTTCTCTTCTTCTTCTTCTTCTTCTTCTTCTTTCTTCTTCTTCTTCTTCTTCTTTCTTCTTCTTCTTCTTTCTTCTTCCTTCTTCTTCTTCTTCTTCTTCTTCTTCTTCTTCTTCTTCTACTTCTTCTCCTTCTTCTCCCCTCTTCTTCTTCTTCTTCTCTTCTTTCTTCCTTCTTCTTCTTCTTCTTCTTCTCTTCTTCTTCTTCTTCTTCTTCTTCTTCTTCTTCTTCTTTCTTCTTCTTCTTCTTCTTCTCTCCTTCTTCTTCTTCTTCTTCTTCTTCTTCTTCTTCTTCTCTTTTTTTTCTTCTTCTTCTTCTTCTTCTTCTTCTTCTTCTTCTTCTTCTTCTTCTTCTTTATTTTTAAAAATAAATTATGAAGCAAAACTGAAAACTATATCAATGAATGTTATTTGATTTAATGGAAGTAAACTGTGAGTAAAATAATGCAAAGTGGGAACCCAGCCAGAATAAGATGGATGGGGTGGGGGTGGAGGGGGAAAAGGGGGTAGTGGGCGGGTACAGACGAATAAGTGTTTTATAAATACCTATTCACCCGTGGCCGTAGTTATTTCGGGGCGATGAAGTAGAATAAAGAACGGAACGGAATAAAAACTTGACGAAATTTTCAGGTTGTGTGTGTGTGTGTGCGTGTGCGTGTGCGTGTGCGTGCGTGTGTGTGTGTGTGTGTGTGTGTGTGTGTGTGTGTGTGTGTGTGTGTGTGTGTGTGTGTGTGTGTGTGTGTGTGGTGTGTGGTTGTGCGTGTGTGTGTTGTGTGTGTGGTGTGGGTGCGTGTGCGTGTGTGCGTGTGTGCGTGTGTGCGTGCGTGCGTGCGTGCGTGCGTGCGTGCGTGCGTGCGTGCGTGTGTGTGTGTGTGTGTGTGTGTGTGTGTGTGTGTGTGTGTGTTGTGTGTGCGCGCGCGCGTTCGAGCGCGCATGTGTGGTGTGTCTCAGTCGTGTAGTGTGTCAGTGTTACAGTGCGCGCGCGCGCGTTTGTGTGTGTGTGTGGGAGAGAGAGAGAGAGAGAGAGAGAGAGAGAGAGAGAGAGAGAGAGAGAGAGAGAGAGAGAGAGAGAGAGAGAGAAATCGGTTTGTAGATTACGGTGAGACTTTCGTATAGCCCTCCTCCTCCTAGGACAAATACAAACAATGACACGACAAAACAACGTGGAAGGCAGTAAATCAATAAGCCTACAAACAATTACCCAGCCCACGAACCTCAGTAGAGAACTAAGAAGGCAAAGAAATCAGCTTGGCAGTCCGTGAGTGCTGTTTGTTGATGATGTGGGTGTTGTTGTTAGCCGGGTGGTCGCACAGAAAGATTGAGAAACCACCTGTATGAAACGACGGGTGATAGCACTTTAACAGCCGGTGACGGCGGTGGTGGTGGTGGTTGAGAACGGTGGCGGTGTTCATCGTAGACCCACACTCCCAGAACTCTCACATCAAAGACACGTGTGCCTGGAAAACGACCGCGTGTATTTTGGAAACGTCAAAAAACGTCCATTGTAGTCTGCGGTGCCAGTGAACCGAAACTGTAAAAAAGGAAATAAAAAATATTAGAGAGAGAGAGAGAGACTGAACCGAGATGGGGGGGGGGAGAGAGAGAGCGAGAGAAAGGGGAAAGAGAGAAGAGAAACTGTGAGAAAGGAGAGAGAGAAGGGGGAAAGAGAGAGAGGGGGGAGAAGAGGGGGAGAGAGGAGAGAGAAAGAGAGGGGAGAGAGAGAAGGGGGAGAGAGGGGGGCGCTGGGAGAGAGAGAGAGAGAGAGAGAGAGAGAGAGAGAGAGAGAGAGAGAAGCCGTGTGGGAGAAAAAACAGTAACCCCCCAAAAATCCATCAGTAGCAGGTTATTGGAGTTCCACTTAGAAGCTTGAACAGGAATTCTACCTGTTTTCCTTGATCTAGATCCCAGAGGCTGATAGCAGCAGCAGCAACACTTTCGTAAGTGCCAATGATGCAAGCGGCGTATGTAAATCTCTGGGCTGTAAATGCCAGAAGCAAGCAGGAAAATGATGTAGCTGTTATCCTGAGAAACGGCTGACTCCAAAGTTTAGGAGAAGAAACGGGGAAGAGGATACAAATCGTCCAAATATAAAAATGGAAGACAAACAGAAAAACAGAAACAGAAAAACAAACTGCATGTTCGTGTCAGTGAAACGTTCAGAATGGTAACAACGAAAACAAACTGGGTCATTCTCAGAAACTGTTTACCAATACTGTGACATAGGTACAGACAAATTTAAATGCTTTAAAACTCCTAATATGTAAGTTTACCTGATGTTTATCACCTATTGCATGTGAGGAATTGAAAGAAAAAGATAATCTACACTATTTAAGTAGGACAAAAGAGGGGGGAGGGGCAAATGAGGCATACTGCCTGGACACATTCCCCTGTTGTTGGAGCTGGCTGGTCGCCTGGTTCCTGAGCTGGCTGGTCACTTGGTTCCTGACCTGGCTGGTCACCTGGATCCCGCACTGGCTGGTCACCTGGTTCCTGCACTGCCTGGTGACCTGGTTCCTCAGCAGCCTGGTCACCTGGCTCCTGTGCTGGCTGGTCACCTGGCTCCTGCACTGGCTGGTCACCTGTTTCCTGAGATGGCTGGTCACCTGGCTCCTGAGATGGCTGGTCACCTGAGATAGCTGGTCACCTGATTCCTGCACTGGCTGGTCACCTGGTTCCTGCACTGGCTGGTCACTTGGTTCCTGCATTGGCTGGTCACCTGGTTCCTGCACTGCCTGGTCACCTGGTTCCTCAGCTGCCTGGTCACCTGGTTCCCGCACTGGCTGGTCACCTGGTTCCTGGGTTGGCTGGTCACATGGCTCCTCAGCTGGCTGGACACCTGGTTCCTGCACTGGCTGGTCACCTGGCTCCTGCACTGGCTGGTCACCTGGCTCCTGCGCTGCCTGGTCACCTGGTTCCTGCACTGCCTGGTCACCTGGCTCCTGCACTGCCTGGTCACCTGGCTCCTGCACTGGCTGGTCACCTGGTTCCTGCACTGGCTGGTCACCTGGTTCCTGCACTGGCTGGTCACCTGGTTCCTGGGTTGGCTGGTCACATGGCTCCTCAGCTGGCTGGACACCTGGTTCCTGCACTGGTTGGTCACATGGCTCCTCAGCTGGCTAGTCACCTGGTTCCTGCACTGAGTGGTCACTTGGCTCCTCAGCTGGTTGGTCACCTGGCTCCTGCACTGCCTGGTCACCTGGTTCCTCAGCTGGCCGGTCACCTGGTTCCTCAGCTGGCTGGTCACCTGGCTCCTGGCCATCATCTGCCAGGTGAACAGCTGGCTGACGGGGGACTGGATGTGGTCTCAACGCCTCTGCAGTCCACAGGGCCAGAAATGTCAGCACTGGCACACTCACCAGTGCCCGTTTGGCAAGAACAACACATACATGAAAGGTGGCGTGTGCACAGCACGTTCTGCTCAACACACTTCACTGCGTGAAGTGCACAAATTCCTTTTAGTTTTTTAGTTGTTGTTGTTTTTGTTTTTTAACAGTCCTGTTGCAGTCCCGTATCACCTTGCCAGCCGCCACCCAGAAAAATGAACGACGGAAGTGGCGGCATTCGTGGGCTGGTTGCCTGTTCCCTTTGCCGGAGAAACAATAATCGAACAAATCTTTGGCCCCGGCGATGATGGTGTTGCCCGAGTTGCCTGCCGTAGCCGCATGGTACTTGATGACAGCACTCTCACCATCGGGCGGGCCTTTTCCATGGCGAGAGCCAAAAACATGGCTCTCCAGCGTACAGTTGAAGTCATGGACCTATATATATATATATGTATTTACTTAGGAATTACATAGGTTGAAGTTGTCGAAGTCCTCAGCTGGTGTGAGCGAAGAAACATTTCCGTTTATGACGGACAATAAAGTATTTTGAATTTGAATTTGAAGTTACCATGGGCACAGAAAATATCGCTGAATGGCCCCTTCGACTTGTACTGACTGAAGCAGCCGTCTATCCACTGGATGATAGTCTCCACTGACAGCCCTCTGGTCAGTTGGAGGCGCTCCATGGCCAGCTTTGTAACACGAAAGACCGCATCGTGGTCGTGCACCTTATGATCGCTGACAAGCACCAGGGATTCCGTCACCTTCTCTTGGATTCCCCGGCATCCTTAATAGGATACGATGTGATGCACTGTAAACTGCTCGTGGTGCCAGTGAGCAGCTTGTGCCTCATCCTGGTGTGTGCACGTGACGTTTACAGCGAAGTCAAGAACCGTGCCAACCCCCCCGCAGTGCCTCTTTCGCTTTCCCCCCCTTTTTTCCCTTCCCTATTATTAATTTAGTTTTCATTTCACATTTGTCTCTTCCTCATCTCTCCCTTTGTCCCTCTCTCTTTCCTGTGTGTGTGTGTGTGTGTGTGTGTGTGTGTGTGTGTGTGTGTGTGTGTGTGTGTGTGTGTGTGTGTATGTGTGTGTGTGTGTGTGTGTGTGTGTGTGTGTGTGTGTGTGTGTGTGTGTGTGTGTGTGTGTGTGTGTTTGTGAAGGCGTACGGAGAAAATGCCCTTTGTCATGTGTAAATGTACCAAATATAATGATTAAAACTTGGTGAGAAAGAGAGAGAGAGAGAGAGAGAGAGAGAGAGAGAGAGAGAGAGAGAGAGAGAGAGAGAGAGAGAGAGAGAGAGAGAGAGAAACTAAAAAACTAAAAACATTCCAACGGTTCTGGCTGGGAAGGGGTGACTTCATCGTGGCCTCAAACTGCTGGTTAAGCCAGTCGACGCGGAAGTGATGTGTGTGTGTGTGTGGTGTTGTGTGTGTGTGTGTGGGTGTGTGTTTGTGTGTGTGTTGTGTGTGTGTGTGTGTGTGTGTTGTGTTGTGTGTGATGTGTTTCAAGTGTGTGTGTGTATGTGTGTGTGTGTGTGTGTGTTGTGTGGTGCGTGCGTGCGTGCGTGCGTGCGTGCGTGTGTGTGTGTGTGTGTGTGTGTGTGTGTGTGTGTGTGGTGTGTGTGTGTGTGTGTGTGTGTGTGTGTGTGTGTGTGTGTGTTGTGTGTGTGTGTGTGTTGTGTGTGTGTGTGTTGTGTGTGTGTGTGTGTGTTGTGTGTGTGTGTGTGTGTGTGTGTGTGTGTGTGTGTGTGTGTGTGTGTGTGTGTGTGTGTGTGTGTGTGTGTGTGTGTGTGTGTGTGTAACAGTGTGTTTCACAGTGTGTGTGTGTGTGTGTGTGTGTGTGTGTGTGTGTGTGGTGTGTGTGTGTGTGTGTGTGTGTGTGTGTGTGTGTCTGTGTGTGTCTGTGTGTGTCAGTTACTGTGTATCTGTGTGTGTGTGTTTCTGTGTCTGTGTGTCTCTGTGTGTGTTTCTGTATCTGTGTGTTTGTCTGTCTGTCTGTCTGTCTGTATCTGTGTCCTGACGCGTCATCATGGTTGCATGAGCGTTGAAAAAATGCCATCATTCTGCTACACTTGCCCTGGAGGTATGATTTATTTCGGAACTTTGTCCTTGTTACTCTTGTTTTGTTTGTTGCGGTTGGTTGGTTCAGTTTCTCGTAACTGAGCCACGATTTAAAAATGTGTTTTCATGCTGAGTTTCCGAATCAGTACAGGTCATGTCAGTCAGTTTGGGTTGTTTCCGGAAGTGTTTCGACCAAACGGCTTTGTTAGTTTGTAAGCTCTCTCTCTCTCTCTCTCTCTCTCTCTCTCTCTCTCTCTCTCTCTCTCTCTCTCTCTCTCTCTCTCTCTCTCTCTCTCTCTCTCTCTCTCTCTCTCTTGTATAACGTTTCACTCACTCATTCATGCTTATATATATATATATAAATGATGCCTGTAATTTTATTTTACTCATTAGTAGCTTAACAAGGACTAGTTGTTAGGTTTTTGACTAAACCTAAACTACAATCCTTGACAAATAAAGTTTTCGAGTTCTCTCTCTCTCCTCTCTCTCTCTCTCTCTCCTCTCTCTCTCTCTCTCTCTCTCTCTCTCTCTCTCTCTCTCTCTCTCTCTGTGAACACGCTATGTTTTGTGTAGAAATTCTCATGTATAAAAGTTCACTCACTCCTTCATGCCTATATGTATATAAGTGATGCCTGTAATTTTATATTTATTCATCAGTAGCTTAGCAAGAACTAGCTGTTAGGTTTTTGACTGAATCTAAACTACAATCCTTGTAAAATAAAGTTTTCGAGTTCGAGTTTCTCTCTCTCTCTCTCTGTTTCCCCCCCCCCTCCATTTTTCACTTAATCAGTAGTTTAGCAAGGACTAGTTGTTAGACAGGTCTAAATGAACCTAAACTACAATCCATAGAAAATAAAGTTTTCGAGTTGGAGTTCTCTGTCTCTGTCTCTCTGTGTGTCTCTCTGTGTGTCTCTGTGTGTGTGTGTGTGTGTGTGTGTGTCTCTCTCTCTCTCTCTCTCTCTCTCTCTCTCTCTCTCTCTCTCTCTCTCTCTCTCTCTCTCTCCAAAGCTGCCACAAAAATAAGTTAGGAGTCATAAAGTCGCGCAGATGAAGATGGGTGAAGATGAAGGGAGCTGGCGGTGTCGTCCCTTAGGGAGCGGGATGAAAGGAAACGGGATCTGGACTGTAGAGGCCCAACAGCTGCCACTGAGCAGTGGGGTCGGGAGGAGGTGGTAGGGGGGGGGGGGGGTGGTTGGGGGGGGGGGGGGGGGGGGGGGGGGGGGGGGGGGGGGGGGGGGGGACGGCGGTCGGGCTGGGTTGGGCAAAGAGGCAGTTGGAAAAGAGAGTGGGGGGAGGGTTCGGAGGGGAGGGGGGCAAGTAGCACGGGTTGGGGGGGGGGGGGGGTGGGGGGGGGGGGGGGAGATGAACAGTAGGGGAGTCTGGGGCTAATTGGTGCTAAGTGGGGCACAGCTATCGCGTAATGACGACAACAGGCGGAGGGTTCATCTTCATCTGCTCCCAACTCCCCCTACCCCCCCCCCTCCCGCCCCCGCCCCCGCTCCCCCTCCCCCTCCCCCCCTCCTTGCCCCACGATCCTCCATGTCTGTAATGCTCTGTGCGTGCTGGCTCGATCGCTTGCATCAGTTCGGTGTACTTCGACACCACGCCGTTTGCAAAGTCAGCTCCAAGCATCGGTTTACGACATCCGTCTTTGGAGGAAGTGGAAAGGGTGCCGGAAAGCGAGTCTTGGTGTGTGCGCCGTTTCAAGACACTGTTGTGCTCATACTTGAACAACGCCGTTTCAAGACTGTTGTGCTGAGATTTGAACAACGCCTTTTCAAGACTCAGTGCTCAGATTTGAACAACGCCGTTTCAAATACTATTGTGCTCAGATTTGAACAACGCCTTTTCAAGACTCAGTGCTCAGATTTGAACAACGCCGTTTCAAGACTCAGTGCCGCTCAGATTTGAACAACGCCGTTTCAAGACGTGTGCTCAGACTTGAACAACGCCGTTTCAAATACTATTGTGCTCAGATTTGAACAACGCCTTTTCAAGACTCAGTGCTCAGATTTGAACAACGCCGTTTCAAGACTGGTGTGCTGAGACTTGAACAACGCCGTTTCAAGACTGTTGTGCTGAGACTTGAACAACGACGGCAGCTTTACTGTCGTGTTTTGTTTGATTGGTCACCACGGCAAAAATGCGGGATCTCTTCTTCTTCTTCCGGAAAAGCGAGACAGCGAGCGGTCACAGTGCAACGCTATCTGATCCCGGCCCAGAAGTGTCGGACTACATGTGGCGGTAGCAATTGATTTGCTTCGACCAAGACTGAGTTTCAGCGGAGTGAATTAATTTCGGAAAGCCTGGCAGCTGAAGTTAACCATCAGCTGCCTGGCTTTCCGAAACTAACTCACTGTCGTAGCTCTTCCTTATTAATATTTCGCCTGACTGACTGTCAGTCTTTCGTCCGAATGACCTCTGCTGGTACATACGGGTCAGTCGTTCGTTCTGGTTTTTATGCATAATATAAAAAATAGACTAAGAGCAGTTTTTTTAGCCGAATCACGGTCTAGTTGTTGAAACTTGTTTCAGAAAGTCGCAACTGAAGTGACTGACACGACCGAGGGTGCCATTTGTTATTGCTACCAGTGATGAACATTAGTGTTGCATTGGGCCCGTTTCCTATCAGCGACTGTCAACCATTCTACTTTACATACATAGATGCTCCTTTACTTTGGGCTGCTGGAACGCCATCCTGCGCCCTATCTAAGTAGACTAGATGTTCGTCTGCTGACACTGGACTGATTCCGTTTTACTGACACAACTAGCTGTTTCGGTTGAAAACTGCACTGAGTTGCAACCTCACGCTGAATTTGACCCCAGTATGGTCAAGCGTTTTGAAAATTCCCTCCCCACTGTACCAATGGCCCCCGACTGAATCGGCACACAAAAGCCGCGTACGAGAACCAAATTCCGCTCGTGCGGCTCTCCATAAATCACGTAACGTTTCAACAGCTCGGCACAGCACGTGCGTTACGGCACCCAAACCATCAGTGCGAAGCAAGGCACAGAGAGCATTCATTCAGGTCGCATTTCGGTTTAATTTGCTTAGGGATACGCGCCGCTTGGGTTTTGGTGTTTCCGGGCTTTTAAACGAGAAGAGGACGAGCTGAGTGGGAAAGAGGGGGGGGGGGGGGGAAGGGAGGGGTAAGGGATGGGGGTAGGGGTGGAGTAATTCAAAGTGAATGACTGACACGCGCCTACTAGCCGTTTGTGAGCTGTTGCTCTGAAGGGTTCCCGCCGAGGCACCGTCAACTCAAGGAGAGCGGAATTCCAGAGGCTGCAAAGAAAATGTCAAGGACTGCGCCATAGGTATCAGCTGGGCTGGCTTGCGTCGGTGGCGTTTTGCTCAGTGTTGCTCTAAAGACCCTTAACGATTAAGCCGTGTTCTCCTGCCGTCTGCATTCGTTCATCATAATACCATGAACTATGTCGGTACGACAACGGTGAAGCCGACGTTACTGATTAAGAAGAAGATTCGATAGCGTCCCATAAAGCAGAATGCCGTCCACCAGATTCCCATAAACACGGATCCTACACTCCCGATTCCCATAAACACGGATCCTACACTCCCGATTCCCATAAAACGGAACCTACACTCCCGATTCCTATTGACCAGGATCATATAAACCAGGATCCAATTCTCCAGGTTCCTATCAACCAGGATCCCATATTCCCGATTCCCATATATGGCCCAGTTCCTACACTCCGGATTCATACAGAACAGGCTCCTGTTCTCCCGATTCCCATAAACCAGGGCCTTACACTCCCAGTACTCATAAACCCGGATCCCGTACTCCCGATTCCCATAAACCAGGGCCTTACACTCCCAGTACTCATAAACCCGGATCCCTTACTCCCCATTCCCATAAACCTGCTCCCGTACTCCCGATTCGCATGCAGTTTCTCTTACTCGCGATTCACATAAATCATATTATTTCATCATTGCCCGGATCCCTTACCCCCTTAAACCCCCCGCATGCAGTTTCTCTTACTCGCGATTCACATAAATCATATTATTTCATCATTGCCCTGAAGTCCCGACCTCGCATACACCCATCCACACACACCCATCCACCACGACACAAGACACATAGATACACACCACACGACTCACACTCTCTCTCTCTCCTCTCTCTCTTCTCTCTCTCTCTCTCTCTCTCTCTCTCTCTCTCTCTCTCTCACGGACGCACACCTACACACACACACACACACACACACACACACACACACACACACACACACACACAACACAACACACACACACACACCACACACACACACACACACACACACACACACACACACACACACACACACACACACCACACAACAACAACAACACTCACACACACACACACACACACACACACACACACACACACACACACACACACAACAACAACAACAACAAACAAACAACAACAACAAAAACCCACCTTAGTAATTTACAGACAAGCAACAATCACATCAGGAGATCGGGCATAAAATTACGGTCAGGTAAAGACAACTGAAAAGAAGCAGTAATAAAATGCACGCATTTCCAAGGCACCGGTAAACAATAATTATACACAGTTGCGTATGAAGACGAAGGAGACTGGACGAGACGACAACACCACGACGACGCTGACCTCTCAGTCTGTCAATGCAATGGGATGGATGTCGTGAGGGGCGTTGGATGACAGCCCGAAGGCATAAGACGCCTGCTATGGTAACGGGAGACAAGTGTCTGCGGGGGGAAGTCTGCATTAAGCATGGACTCCAGACTATAGAGTCTTCGTGGCATTAGCTGTCGAGATAAGCGGCTGTGTCGTCTGCTTCCCATTCCACCTTTGTAGTCTTCACACGACATAGCTATCGACCGCAACCTCCCGCACTTGATCAGCATCCACTCAGACCCCCTCTCCTCCTTTGCTAAAAGTATGGACTGCTTTGTTTTAGTTCTGGTTTCTGTGTGATGCGGTAGCTCTGAGATCTCTTTCTCTCACAATCATTTGTTTCAGAGATTCTGTGTAATATTATCACAGGCTGGGGACCCGCCGAACAGCAGCTTTGTACATACAAATTCACGCTTTGGTAATATTAGGTGTGTTTTCTTTCTAGTCGCAAAGAGAGAGAGAGAGAGAGACAGACAGAGACAGAGAGACAGAGACAGAGAGAGAGAGACAGAGAGAGAGAGAGAGTGAGCAACTCCCGAGATCCCAACACAGAAAAAGGCTAAAATTCTTGTTTCATATTTTTTTGTAACTCGTCCCGAGAATCTACAGTTGGTTCTTCATGCACGGTGTTCTCTGCTCGCAGCATCAGTAAAGAGTCTCTCATATTAATGTACCACATCTTTGATTTCTTAATTCCCTCGGGTAGTGTTGTTGTTGTTGTTGTTGTTGTTGTTGTTGTTTCAAAACTAAAACCTGTAGAGACCAAGGGACAAAAATAACAAGAAGCAGCAGAAAACGGTTTCCGAGAACGGATTCCCCTCGAACGAACTGAACTGAGCTTTGACTGAAAATTCAAAGTCTCGCAGCGAGGGCGAGACAGCGAGACAGCGCGAGGATCATTAATGCAAAGCACACGGACAGCGGTTAATCCAGTTTTGCGGCTTGGGAAGCGCTTAGCGACGATGAAATGTGCGAGGGTCTGGCCCTGGCCCGATCTCTATGCAAAGTGGCTGTAGTGGGGTGAAGCGAGGAGCAAGATGCTGGCCGCTGATGGCAGCAACAAGATAGCTGCTTTTCCTCAAGAGTTCTTTGAGCGAAATATAATAATAAGAATAATAATAACCTCCTCCCGCGGGTGTCAGTCGGGGCCGGTGGCTGTGGCTAAAATGATGACGATGCTGTCGCAGATAACCCAGGTTACTTCGCTGAGACGTAACGACGTCGGTTAAATCATTCCCAGAACGTGCAGCTCTTCTCGCCGTCCAGACCTTGGGAGGTCAACAGCAGCCTGTACCGTGCCTAAGTATCACACCTCGCTGATTTCCGCCACATTGATTGGCTTAAAATAAATATTTATTCAAATACAAAATAAAGATACAATTGAAGGTGCACGAGCACACCACAACAAACCCTGTGGCTTATACGCGGCGTGCACTTTTACATATATGCCATAAAGGAAAGGAAAACACACATGAACGACGGGCTCTTTATTAGTCATCCTCGGATATCGTGGAAGAGAGAAGAGAGAATAATATTATTATAGTGGCGCGTGGAGTCCTCGTAGGGATCATAGTCCAGGAGCTGTGTGAGAGTCGAGGTGGCCGTCCTGGGCTGTCCGTCCTAACGAGCCTTCTGATTTCCGTGGACGTAAAGCTATATTGAACCATGCTTCGGCATTGGTCTCAGCTTGTCCCTAATATGTCAACCGACATCCGAGGACATTAAGCAACGCTACCTACCTACCAACTCGTAGGGATTCAGAGCTCAGGAGCTGTGTGAAAGTCGAGGTGGCCGTCCTGGGCTCCCGTCCCTTTTAGTCCTTATGGTCTCTGTGGAGATGAAGCAACGTTGAACTACTCGTATCAGAGATCAGGAGCTGTGTGAAAGTGGAGGTGGCCGTCCTGGGCTCCCCGTCCCTAATAGTCCTTATGGTCTCTGTGGACGTAAAGCGACACTGATCTCGAACTGGTCAGTGTCAGAGCTCAGGAGCTGTGTGAAAGTCAAGGTAGCCGTCTTGGGCTCCCCGTCCCTAATAAGCCTTATGGTTTCTGTGTGCGTAAAGCAACATGATAGAATGTAAACACGGTGCTTAACGTCCACAGAAACCATAAGGCTTACTGGGGACGGGGAGAAAGGGGGAAGGGGGTAAGGTGGTGGTGGAAGAGGGAGATTATATACCTATCGCTACACTGTCACGACCATAATGACTCCTGCATTAAGATGGGCAGCGACAAGAGCCATTTTAATATTTCATTAGTTATGAGGGACAAAGTCACAAGACTGTGTCCACTGTCCACAACATTTTGAAGAGAAAGGAGAGCCGAAGCGAATTCGAACCGAGGCCCCTCTGCTCACCAGCCTAACGCCTTACCGCCAGGCCAAACCGGTGATGATGATGAAGTGATGCTTAACGTCCACAGATGTCGGCTGACATATTAGGGACAAGCTGTGACCAATGCCGAAGCATGGTTCAATAAATCTTTACGTCCACGGAAGCCAGAAGGCTCGTTAGGACGGACAGCCCAGGACGTCCACCTTGACTCTCACACAGCTCCTGAACTATGACCAAACCGGTTCGTGAAAGAAGAAGAAGATCGTAGGGAAGAGCGGGGCGTCACTCTTGCTCAGCAGCCAGCTCTGCTCCCAGCGCCTGTCATCTTATCCTGCTCCTCCTTCCTCCCTCGCCCCCCCCCCCCCCCCCCCCCCCCCGCCCCCATTCGTCCTTCCTTTCGCATCGCTATTCAGTCCCTCAATGCAATCAAAGATAAGGTCTTTGACGCAATCAAGTCAATCACAGCACTAGCGAATGTGCCCGGGAGATGGGCGGGTAGGGGGTTTCAGAACTCTCTCAGCTCAGTTCAGTTCGGTTCAGTTCAAGATGGTATCTATGCACTCGGCAAAGCCCATAAGCGCTCCATCCCATCTCTCGGAAGTTTCCCATCCGTTGCTTCTGAAACAGTTCCAATGTTCGTCTGACTGACGATGGCCCTTTCCCGTCCTTTTCAGGAAGACCGTCGAGCGCTTAATTCCTCTTTCTGGATCACGTCTCTCTCCTCCAGGCGATCAGATCTCATTCCCGGAGAAGAAATGGCAGTATGTGATACGCACACACACACATACACACACACACACACACACACACACACACACACACCACACACACACACACACACACACACACACACACACACACACACACACACACACACACACACACACACACACACACACACAACAAACAACACACACACACACACACACACACACACACACACACACACACACACACACACACACACACACACACAACAAACAACACACACACACACACACACACACACACACACACACACACACACACACACACACACACACACACACACACACACACACACACACTAAAAAGAATGAGGACTTTCAGGACTGACGTGTATTTCTTCTTTCATGGTGCTTTACGTCCACAGAAACCATAAGGCGAATGGAGGTGGGGGAAGAGGGAGATTATGTACCTATCGCTACACTGTCACCACCAGAATGACTCCTGCTTTAAGATGGGCAGCGGTGAGAGCCATTTTAATGTTTCATTAATTCTGAGGGACAAATTCACAAAACAGTGTCCGCAAACCACAACCTTTTTGAAGAGAAGGGAGAGCCGAAGCGGAATCGAGCCGAAGCCCTTCTGCTTACCAGCGTAACACCTTACCGCTGGGCCATCCGTCGTGTGTGTTTCACATCAGTTATATATTGCCAGCAGTGGAGAGGACAAGACTTCTGCCCAGAGCAGACCTTCCCCCCTCCCTCTTCCTAACCCAAGGGATGAACTGCAGACTAAAAAGGCAGTCACAGGACTAATAACGCCGTGACTAACAATCTGGTATTTTGCCTGTATCTGGCTAGTCGAGTGTGGCATCGTGATTCCCACTTGGGGAATGAGCACGCACACTGACAATGCGTGATTCGAAACATGCTAATATTGTGAGGGATATTCATGCACGGGCATCAAGCTGACAGTCCCTCGTGATGTCGCTGGTGCAACACTGCGCCTGAATAAATTAATGATTCTGTCAAGCCACCAACAGACCATAGTCAAATTCACTGTTGTCTTACGTCCACAGAGACCGTACGGATATTAGGGTCGGGGAGCCTATAGTCACTGGAGACAGAACTTATAACTGCGTCTTCCACACCGCGATAAGTGGACGTTGTGAATCATGTCATGGTGCTGTTCAGTTCGTTCAAGACCAACGTCAGTGGGTATAGATCTACGTATGTGAAGTGGCAGGATGGCTTTCAGGCCAAAGTCAATGAGCATCTAGGTGTGTAAAACAGCAGGGCGGTTTTCTTCTCGGTCAGTCAATCTATATCTACGTATGTAAAAAGGAAGGGTGGCTTTTAGACCAAAGTCAGTTCGCTCAAGCTAGGTAGGTAAAGTCAGTTCCAGGTCGGTCATTGTTAGCCCACACTCAAACAACATCTGGGTATTAAAAATTGCAAGACAGCTTTCAGCCCAAAGGCAAAGAACATCTAGGTATTAAAATTGCAAAACAGTTTTCAGCCCAAAGGCAAAGAACATCTGGGTATTAAAATTACAAGACAGCATTCAGCCCAAAGGCAAAGAACATCTGGGTATTAAAACTGCAAGACAGTTTTCAGCCTAAAGTCAAAGAACATCTGGGTATTAAAAATTGCGAGACAGCTTTCAAAGTCAAACATCATCTGGGTATTAAAAATTGCGAGACAGCTTTCAGTCTAGAGTCAAGCCACATGTACTGATGTAGGTATGTAAAGTGCCAAGGAGGTTTTCAAAGTCAATCCAAGTAAGTCTAGGTATTTAAAGTGGCTCACCCTGATATAACCGTAATGGTTGATTGGGCGTAAAACACCAAGTTACCTGCTTACATGTAAAGTGGCAGGGCGGTTTTCAATCTAACTCAATGAACATGTACTTTTATTTGTATTACCCTCAAAGCAGTAGTACAAATTTAGACATAATTACTGATAGGCCTACATGACAGCAGTTGCGAAAAAGAAAGGGGAGAAGAAGAAGAAAAAACACTACAGATAAATAAACCCGAAGTTAAGAGCGAAGGAGAGAGACCGAAACAGAAAAAAATGGGGGTGAGGAAGAAAGAAAGATGAGAACCCAGCCCCCCCCCCCCCCCCCCCACCCCCCCCCCCCCTCCCCGCCCCCTTCCCCTCCCCCCCCCCCCCCCTCCCCCCCCCCCCCCCCCCCCCCCAACCGCCCGAATTTCAACACCATATATGTGCGTGGGCAACACCTCACCCATTGTATACACATATTACTCACCACCCCCCACCCCCACTACCCGCCACCTCCACATCCCCCACCCCTTACAACAACAACAAAACCCGACAACAACAACAAAAGACAAGAAAAGAAGGGGGGGAAAAAAGACATCTACACGGACGTGCATCCATGGGAACAAGAAGGACAAGATCAGTCAGTGACAGCGGAGACGAGTATCCCGTGCCTGTTGTCGCTTGCAGGCTAGAGCTGGTTTGTGTGTGTGTGTGTGTGTGTTTTTCTGGTGACGGTCCCTGGAGGACGGAAAGCGGACGGAGCCGTGTGCATTAGGCCCGCTGTCCAGGGGTCTGTGGTCGATGTCTCGGGCTGTGCAGGCAGGCCCGGCCCACAGCTAATTCAATTGGTCGGCTGCGAAATGAAGTACACAATCATTCGCTTCTGACTTGTGGCGACACGGCGGGACCCCACGCCCGAGGGTTCAGTCTCTCCTGCTGTGTGTGTGTGTGTGTGTGTGTGTGTGTGTGTGTGTGTGTGTGGTGTGTGTGTGTGTGTGTGTGTGTGTGTGTGTGTGTGTGTGTGTGTGTGTGTTGTGTGTGTGTGTGTGTGGTGTGTGTGTGTGTGGTGTGTGTGAGTGAGTGTGTGTGTGTGTGTGTGTGTGTGAGTGTGTGTGTGTGTGTGTGTGTGTGTGTGGTGTGTGTGTGTGTGTGTGGTGTGTGTGTGTGTGTGTGTGTGTGTGTGTGTGTGTGTGTGTGTGTGTGTGTGTGTGTGTGTGGTGTGTGTGTGTGTGTGTGTGTGTGGTGTGTGTGTGTGTGGTGTGTGTGTGTGTGTGTGTGTGGTGTGTGTGTGTGTGTGTGTGTGTGTGTGTGTGTGTGTGTGTGTGTGTGTGTGTGAGTGTGTGTGTGTGTGTGTGTGTGTGTGAGTGTGTGTTGTAGTGTGTGTGTGTGTGTGTGTGTGGTGTGTGTGTGTGGTGTGTGTGTGGTGTGTGTGGGGGTGGGGCGGGGGGAACAGACAGACAGACAGACAGACAGAGACAGACAGAGTCAACCGTTTCGGATGTGAAATATCTGAACGGATTTTCTGCAAGTGTGTGGCGGTGTGTGTGTGGGGGTCGGGGGGTGGGGTGGGGGGTGGGTCAACAGTTTCGGATGTGGAATCTGAATGTATTTTCTGCAAGTGTGTATGTGTGTGCGTGCGTGCGTGTGTACGTACGTACATGCGTGCGTGCGTGCGTGCGTGCGTGCGTTTGTGCGTGTGTGTGTGTGTGTGTTGTGTGTGTGTGTGTGTGTGTGTGTGTGTGTGTGTGTGTGTGTGTGTGTGTGTTGTGTGTGTGTGTGTGTGTGTGTGTGTGTGTGTGTGTGTGTGTGTGTGTGTGTGTGTGTGTGTGTGTGTGTGTGTGTGTGTGTGTGTGTGTGTGTGTGTGTGTGTGTGTGTGTGTGTGTGTGTGTGTGTGTGTGTGTGTGTGTGTGTGACAGAGAGTCAGCAGTTACGGATGTGAATCCGAATGGATTTTCACCCAGCCCTTTAGACATGCCTGCAATTTTGCTGCTTCTTTGTCTGTTTCCGTTTTATGTCGTGGCTGACTTTTTTCTTTCTTTCTCTCCGTCCTTGTGGGCGCAGGGGGAGGGGGAGGGGGGAAGGGGGGGGGGGGGAGCTGAGAAACCTCCGGAGTGAGTGTGAGAGGGACGGATAAGGAAACGGAGAGTGACCCGGCCGGTACTGTTCGACCTGGAGCTGAACACGAAAGCAACGTAGCTCAGCCAAAAGTAGATACCTATCCTAGTTCTACATCTCATTTTTTGACCGTTTAACTGTTGTTCAAGTGTCGTTTTGTAGCTTGAAAAGAGGATTACCCCGAAAATTCGCATGTTGTGTTTTGTCCTAATAAATAGCGGTCCGTTGAACCTTTTGTATGTGTGCATCTTCTTTTAGAACGTTAGCAGTCTTTCTTGTTTCAGTTTTGTTGTTGTTGTTGTTTGTTTACTCTTTTGTTTGTTTATTTGTTTGTTTTATTGTTACTGTTTTGGGGTTGTTGTTGTTGTTTTGTTATTGTTGTTGTTGTTGTTTGTTTGTTTTTTGCTTTTTTGTTTTGTTTTCTTCCTGAGCTGAACACATGAAAGGTTGAAAAGAACGGTATATTTTAGGACAAAAACACAATCTGCAAATTTTCTGGGTAATCCTCTTTGTCAAGTGTCAAGATGACAAAGGGGATTACCCCGAAAGTTTGCAGATTGTGTTTTTGTCCAAATAAATAGCATCCTTTTGAACCTTTCATGTGTTTGGATCATGTTTTGGAACACTAGCAGTCATTCTTGTTTCAGATTATTATTTTTTCTGAGGTGAACAGCTAAATATAATAATGTTCCCGAGGAGTACGTAAGCTCAGTTGAAGTCAGAGTTTGTCAACGAGATACCTATCACATAACACAATGGTTACCGAGGCTAATCCTGTCAGCAAGACGGCTATCGTGGCAAACAACAGATCAACGGTAAAAAGGGAACACCCTGTCAGAAAGCGACCACCATCTGAATTATCCTATCGGGTAAACGGTCACCAAGGCACCCTAAGACGTAGAAAGGAACATCCTATCGAGAAATGCCACCTTGGCACCCTGTCACACCAACGGTCGCGGAGGCATCCTATCAAGAAAACGCCTTATGAGATAAGCGGTCACCCAGACGCACGTCATATAAACGGTCACCAAGGCACCCTATCACACACACACACACACACACCACACACACACACACACACACACACACACACACACACACACACACAAACACACACACACACACACAAACAACGACCACCAAGACACCCTATAAAATAATCAGTCAACAAGACACCCTGTAAAATAATCAGTCACCAAGACGTCCTGTAAAATAATCAGTCACCAAGACACCCTGTAAAATAATCAGTCACCAAGACACCCTGTATAATAATCAGTCACCAAGACACCTCGTCTGAAAGAGAGAGAGAGAGAGAGAGAGAGAGAGAGAGAGAGAGAGAGAGAGAGAGAGAGAGAGAGAGAGAGAGAGAGAGAGAGAGAGAGAGAGAGAGAGAGAGAGAGAGAAAATCAGAAGACGTTCAGCCAGACATCTTATTATACAAATGGTCACCTAGACACGCTATTAGACAATTAAGCGGTCACTCAAACACCCTTTCACGGAGCCTAAACGGTCACCGAGGCATCCTATCGCGTAAACGACTACCAAGAGACTCTATCATACAAACGGTCACCACGACACGCCATCGAATAAACGGTC
Source organism: Alviniconcha marisindica (assembly GCA_018857735.1). Taxonomy (NCBI): domain Eukaryota; kingdom Metazoa; phylum Mollusca; class Gastropoda; family Provannidae; genus Alviniconcha; species Alviniconcha marisindica. The sequence goes on from JABMCL010000047.1 coordinate 1,098,624, forward strand.
ACCAGGGTACCCTATCAAATAAACGGTCACCAGGGTACCCTATCAAATAAACGGTCACCAGGGTACCCTATCAAATAAACGGTCACCAGGGTACCCTATCAAATAAACGGTCAACGAGAAATCCTATCAGATAAGCGGTTTACTCAGACACCATATCATAATTATTAACGATCGCCAAGGTACTCTGTCGGATAAACGGTCACTCAGACACCGTATCATATTAACGGTCACCAAAGCTTCCTATCAGATAAACGGTCACTCAGACACCGTATCATATATTAACGGTCACCAAGGCACCAAATGAGATAACGGTCAAGGAGAAATCTTATTAGATAAGCGGTCACCCAGACACCCTGTCATACAGACGGTCACCCAGACACCGTGTCATACAGATGGTCACCCAGACACCCTGTCATACAGACGGTCACCCAGACACCCTGTCATACAGACGGTCACCCAGACACCCTGTCATACAGACGGTCACCCAGACACCCTGTCATACAGACGGTCACCCAGACACCCTGTCATACAGATGGTCACCCAGACACCCTGTCATACAGACGGTCACCCAGACACCCTGTCATACAGATGGTCACCCAGACACCCTGTCATACAGATGGTCACCCAGACACCCTGTCATACAGACGGCCCCCGACACCCTGTCCATGTCATATAGACGGTCACCCAGACACCCTGTCACACAGACGCTCACCCAGATACCCTGTTATACAGATGGTCACCCAGACACCCTGTCATACAGACGGTCACCCAGATACCCTGTCATACAGATGGTCACCCAGACACCCTGTAAAACAGACGGTCACCCACACACCCTGTCATATAGACGGTCACCCACACACCCTGTCATACAGACGGTCACCCAGACACCCTGTCATACAAACGGTCACCCAGATACCCTGTCACACAGACGCTCACCCAGATACCCTGTTATACAGATGGTCACCCAGAAACCCTGTCATACAGACGGACACCCAGATACCCTGTCATACAGATGGTCACCCAGACACCCTGTCATACAGACGGTCACCCAGATACCCTGTCATACAGATGGTCACCCAGACACCCTGTCATACAGACGGTCACCCACACACCCTGTCATATAGACGGTCACCCACACACCCTGTCATACAGACGGTCACCCGCACACCCTGTCATACAGACGGTCACCCACACACCCTGTCATACAAACGGTCACCCAGATACCCTGTCATACAGACGGTCACCCACACACCCTGTCATACAGATGGTCACCCAGATACCCTGTCATACAGGCGGTCACCCACACACCCTGTCATACAGAAGGTCACCCAGATACCCTGTCATACAGACGGTCACCCAGATACCCTGTCATACAGACGGTCACCAAGATAGCCTGTCATACAGACGGTCACTCACACACCCTGTCATACAGATGGTCACCCAGATACCCTGTCATACAGACGGTCACCCACACACCCTGTCATACAGACGGTCACCCAGATACCCTGTCATACAGACGGTCACCCAGACACCCTGTCATACAGACGGTCACCCAGACACCGTCATACAGCCGGTCATCAAGGCACCCTATCACAAAAACCACCACCAAGAAACGGTCACGGGTACCCTACAGAAACACCGCCGTCAAGGCACCCTGTCTGACAAACAGTCACCAGGACACGTTATCCGATAAACGGTCACCATGACACACACTATCCGATAAACGGTCACCAGGACACCTTATCAGATAGACATTCAACAAAACTATCCGACAGACACAAAGACAAACGGTCACTCGGACACCCTCTCAGATAAACAGTCACCCAGACACCTTGTCAGATAAACGGTCACCCAGACACCTTGTCAGATAAACAGTCACCCAGACACCTTGTCAGATAAACGGTCACCCAGACACCTTGTCAGATAAACGGTCACCAAGACACCTTGTCAGATAAACGGTCACCCAGACACCTTGTCAGATAAACGGTCACCAAGACACCTTGTCAGATAAACGGTCACCAAGACACCCACCCTATCGGAGTCTGGACACCACGGGTCACCTCCTTCCCTGATGGCCGCTGATAGGTCGTCGGTGGTCAGTGGAGTGGACAAAAAGTTCATTACTTGCCCCATCTTCGCGTTCCCCTGGCCAGCGAAGCGGCCACACGAGAAATGGAAACACTTTCTGCGCTGTCTGGAAACGGCGGTGGGCGTGGGGTGAAGGGTGTGGTGGGGTGTTCACAGAGTCGGGATGGAAGCGCTAGCTGTCTGTCGCTGTCTGGAGGCCGTGGTGGACCGACCTGTGTGGGTGATGGGGTTTCTGCAGAGGCGGAAATGGTGAATGCTCTTCGGAAAAGTCTAGGACCATTTATATTGTTAGACTCTTCTGGCTTGGTTGGTCAGACTTTAATTCCAAGTTGTCTCCGAAGACGTACCGGAGGGGACTGAAATCGGGGAGGGGGAGGTGGGAGGGGCGGAGGAAGCGGAAGGGGGCTGGGGGTGGGGGTGGGGGGTGGGGTGGGGGTGGGGGTCTGCGTATGCCTAACGCAACACTGTCACCACAAAAAAAAAGGAATCTGCATTTTAAGGCGGGCAATAATTTGAGACATTTTCCTAGTTCGCTCAATGAGGAAGACCTTCACTATGAAATAGGGTCCATAAATTGCAACCATAGTTCCCTTTTGCCGGGTTAGACCCCTTTGGCGTGCTTGACCCTGGTGTGTTAGACCCCTTTGGCGTGCTTGACCCTGGTGTGTTAGACCCCTTTGGCGTGCTTGACCCTGGTGTGTTAGACCCCTTTGGCGTGCTTGACCCTGGTGTGTTAGACCTCTTTGGCGTGCTTGACCCTGGTCTGTTAGACCCCTTAGGCGTGCTTGACCTTGGTGTGTTAGACCCCTTTGGCGTGCTTGACCCTGGTGTGTTAGACCCCTTTGGCGTGCTTGACCCTGGTGTGTTAGACCTCTTTGGCGTGCTTGACCCTGGTCTGTTAGACCCCTTTGGCGTCCTTGACCCTGGTCTGTTAGACCCTTTTGGCGTGCTTGACCCTGGTGTGTAAGACCCTTTTGGCGTCCTTGACCCTGGTGTGTTAGACCCCTTTGGCATGCTTGACCCTGGTGTGTTAGACCCATTTGGCGTGCTTGACCCTGGTGTGTTAGACCCCTTTAGCATGCTTGACCCTGGTGTGTTAGACCCCTTTGGCGTGCTCGACCCAGGTGTGTTAGACCCCTTTGGCATGCTTGATCCTGGTGTGTTAGACCCCTTTGGCGTGCTTGACCCTGGTCTGTTAGACCCCTTTGGCGCGTATCGCTTAACTTCATGGCTACTTACTGTTACAACCGCACTAAGACGTTCAGCTCACAATGATCGGGAATTCACACGTGTTTCCCCGGGAAGATGCCATTATTTTTCTCTCGTGCGCATGCCCAGGATCGCTGCGGGGGTTACAAGTTCCATTTCAGGGGTGTCGTCTGCTAACAATCACAGGTGATGCAAGCTTCTGTCGCTGTGTCCTTTGTTGTCCGCCTGACGTCGGTACAGCGCTATTGTTGATTTGTTGAATTGCCTTTGTTGATTCGTTGTTTCATCCAAGAAACTCGAAGCACTTGATTCGCGGCAAGAAGCCACATAATTAATTCTTCAGCGACGCTGTCTGTCGCTGTGAACACGCAAGAGCGCTTGTGTGGAAGTTTTTATGCGCCATATCTAAATTTTCATGCTTGACAGAATTTAACGATTCTGAGATGTTGAAAGAAAATGGTGGTCGAAAGTGTACGGCGTCTCGTTCTCGTGCGCTGATTGGCTAATCTCGGTCTTCAGCGTGCATGCTGTGTAGTGGCCATCAATGTGTGATCAGTTTCCAACAAAACAAAATGCTGAGACCCAGAGGTTCCTAATCCAGTCAAGACTGAAGATCACGCCGCAGCTGCCTGGTCCAGTTCAAACTCTTCGGTACAACGCCCGTTCACGCTATATCTAAAAACAACAGCAGCTGTAACGTCCTTCATTCAGTCGTTCAACCAGCTGCAGCTGGCGAAAAGGATTTTAAAGAGACTCGATCTCAATAAATAATAAATCTGTCTCCAAGGCAACGAAAAGGAACAGATCGATCGGTCACATTTGCCCACAGATCGGTTTTTGCAAGCCCATTAACTCCTCTAGTCTGTCTGCCTGTCAACAGCCAGATCAGTAATCGTTCACAATGATCGTTTTTCTTCTTCTTTTCTTTTCTTCCTTTTTTACCACAAATCTGAAATTTAAAAAGAGTGTTGGCTGAGATAAGACGTATGCTGGACACGGCTTAGCCAAGGATCAACCAATTACAGCCGCAGACACATTTGGCAAGCGCTGAAGCTCACAGGAAGGCTATCAATTCCGCCACCTGTGCAAATCGGAACTGAGACGGAAGGACAATTGATAACGACCGAAAGATGGGGTGCTTTGAATGATGACCGCAGTGCCGGGGAGGGAAGGAAGGGGAGGGGGGAAGGGGGGGAGGGGGGCGTCTGGACGAAGATGGACCATCCACAGGCACTTGACTTTGCTTATAAATATAACGTTATTTATTTTTGACACTCGACCATCGCTCTGATATGACTTATGCGGCTGAGTTGAGCGTTAAAAATGAATGATCTACCTGTAGCTATCATCTCCCTTATAAAGAAGGAGTTCAGGAGATAACAGAAAGGAATATCTAATCTCTGTCGAGGGCGTGTGGGATCAGCTATCCGGCGTTTTGTGAGTATAGGCTACGTCAGAAGAGTTGTTGACGTAAATTTATCCAAAGTTCCCCTCGGGCATTGACCAAAATGCTCCCAGATGATTACCCAAAGCACCCATAGGCGGCAGGTTTGCTCTCATTGAATCATAATCATTGAGCTTTGGAGCAATTCGAACCACCAAATTCACACTTGTACATCCTCCATACAACTGTCCTGGCAGCTTCAGCAGACAGCACGGCTAATGAAATTGAATCATGATATTTTAGCGCGTCATTGATGATGGTCACATACCTAACAGCGAGAAACCGGTTTGTGTAAACGGACGAACACTTACACAAGGAGACAGAATACAAACCGGGATACAGTATGTCTAACGCCGAGCAGAGGGTGTTCTGGGAAGGAGACAGAATACAAACTGGGATACAGTATTTATAACGCTGAGCAGAGAATGTGCGGGGAAGGAGACAGAATACAAACTGGGATACAGTATGTCTAACGCCGAGCAGAGGGTGCTGGGAAGGAGACAGAATACAAACAGGGATACAGTATTTATAACGCTGAGCATAGAATGTGCGGGGAAGGAGACAGAATACAAACTGGGATACAGTATCTATAACGCCGAGCAGAGGGTGCTCGGAAGGAGACAGAATACAAAACTGGGATACAGTATGTCTAACGCCGAGCAGAGGGTGTTCTGGGAAGGAGACAGAATACAAACTGGGATACAGTGTTTATAACGCTGAGCAGAGGGTGTGCTGGGAAGGAGACAGAATACAAAACTGGGATACAGTATGTCTAACGCCGAGCAGAGGGTGCTGGGAAGGAGACAGAATACAAACTGGGATACAGTATTTATAACGCCGAGCAGAGGGTGCTGGGAAGGAGACAGAATACAAACTGGGATACAGTATGTCTAACGCCGAGCAGAGGGTGTTCTGGGAAGGAGACAGAATACAAACTGGGATACAGTGTTTATAACGCTGAGCAGAGAATGTGCGGGGAAGGAGACAGAATACAAACTGGGATACAGTATCTATAACGCCGAGCAGAGGGTGCTGGGAAGGAGACAGAATACAAAACTGGGATACAGTATGTCTAACGCCGAGCAGAGGGTGTTCTGGGAAGGAGACAGAATACAAACTGGGATACAGTGTTTATAACGCTGAGCAGAGGGTGTGCTGGGAAGGAGACAGAATACAAACAGGGATACAGTATCTATAACGCCGAGGAGAGGGTGTGCTGGGAAGGAGACAGAATACAAACAGGGATACAGTATAACGCCGAGGAGAGGGTGTGCTGGGAAGGAGACAGAATACAAAACTGGGATACAGTATTTATAACGCCGAGCAGAGGGTGCTGGGAAGGAGACAGAATACAAAACTGGGATACAGTATGTCTAACGCCGAGCAGAGGGTGCTGGGAAGGAGACAGAATACAAACAGGGATACAGTATCTATAACGCCGAGGAGAGGGTGTGCTGGGAAGGAGACAGAATACAAACAGGGATACAGTATCTATAACGCCGAACAGAGAGAGTGCTGCAGTATGCATGTACTGACCTGACCGAGTTGCGGCGGCTTATCCTCTGTGATCACCACCGTGGTGAACTTTCTGCGGGGCTTCGAGATGGAAGATAAGTCGAACGCTGACGGAACCACG
>JABMCL010000047.1:1107500-1112500 GCA_018857735.1 Alviniconcha marisindica
TAGAGAGCTCCTCGTGGTCCTATATAGAGCAGAAAGGAGGAGAGTGGTTTAGCCACAAATCACACGATGGGATAGCGACTTATTGAGTTTCTTGTCACGACCTCTCGCCGCTAGCAGACAAATCATTCTTCTGGCATCACGACAGCTTCTGCCTTGACCGTCTTCACACTCCAGTTTGAGGATCTCCGCCACCACCTTGGGGCCAAATCCAAATTACCATTAGCCACTGTTCACCTCTTGCGCGATTCACGTTTTGGGCGCTGCCAGCAGCGCCTCGATTGTGGACTTGGTAACAGTGACATCAGTTCAGTTCAAGTTCAGTTCAGTTCGGTTCAGTTCGGTTCAAGGTGGTATCTGTGTGCCCGGAAAAGCCGAAAAATGCGCTCCATCCCGTCTCTCGTGTAGTCTTCTCACAACGAACGAACGAATTTTTTATTTATTCCGTTACCCTTGTAAATAAATAAAATAAACAAATCGTTCGTTCTCGGAAGTTTTCCCAACGTTGCCTTTGAAACAATCCAATGTTCGTCTGATTGACGATGGCCCTCTCGTGTTTTTTTTTCAAGAAAGATCGTCGAGCGTTTTCCTCATTCCACGCTGTCTCCTCCAGGCGATCGATGGTGTGATGTTCTTGGCTTTGTGGCCGCAGGTAGTGTCTCAAGCTCTTCAACACTTCAGATCTTCCGAGACGCAAGTCACAAGTGACAGTGACATGAAATAGTATCAAAGATCAAGCTGATTCCAACGACGATGACATCAAGTGCAGTGCCTGGTAAGTGCAAAACAAACAAACAAACAAAAAAGCCATTATGATGATAGGAAACCAGACAGACTTTGTTTGTTTTCTTTGTTTGTTGTTGTTGTTGTTGTTGTTGTTGTTGTTGTAGCTGTTGTTTGTTTTGTTTTTACCCCTCTCTCCCTGCCCTCATTTTGTTTGAGTAAGAGTGTGCGTGCGTGCGTGCGTGCGTGCGTGTGTGTTCGTGTGTGTGTGTGTGTGTGTGTCTGTGTGTGTGTGTGTGTGTGTGTGTGTGTGTGTGTGTGTGTGTGTGTGTGTGTGTGTGTGTGTGTGTGTACGAGCGGTAGTTTGTTTTTTACTGTGTTTTGGTTCTTTGCTACTTTGTTCTTTCTCTCCAATCTGGAGAAATGGCACATAAAAGAGTACATCATCATTATCATCATTATTATGATTAATATGGTAGTAGTAGTAGTAGTAGTTTGGTAGTAGTAGTAGTAGTAGTAGTAGTAGTAGTAGTAGTAGTGGTGGTGGTGGGGGTGGTGGTGGTGGCGGTGGTAGTAGTAGTAGCAGAAGCAGCAGCAACAGCAGTAGCAGCAGCAGCAGCAGCAGCAGTAGTAGTAGTAGTAGTAATAGTAGTAGTAATGTGATTCATAATAATAATCCGTACCTCAGTCCGACGACGTGCTCCGCATGAAAAAATAACATTAACCAGGCCAGGTCACGTCGAATGAGGAATCCTTGATGAATTGAACGACGCAGTCAAATGAATGTTGTTGTTTGTTTTGTTTTTTGTTGTTGTTTTCTGGCTCGCGCCAGCCTGTCTCTGTTTTTTTGGTTGTTGTTGTTGTTTGTTTTTTGAGGGAGGGAAGGAGCTGGTATTTTCACGCCCCATCAACCAGGACGATTATATCAGAGCGAAACACATTATATCATAACAATAAGCAAAGAATGTAAGCACATTTCCCCATTGTCATGGTATCATTTACAAATTTTGTTTCTAAACGGTTTGCTAACCGTTATTGACGGTGAGATCGGGGTGGCTTTTGACGCACGCACAGTCCCGAAAAGAATCATTCGGTGACTGTGGATGATGCGTACATGCACAACTCATTCGCTGACTGTGGACGATGTATACATACTTAAATCATTTACTGACTGTGGAAGATGCACACATACATAAATCATTCGCTGACTGTGGAAGATGCACACATACATAAATCATTCGCTGACTGTGGAAGATGCACACATACATAAATCATTCGCTGACTGTGGACGATGCATAACATACATGCACAAGACCGTAACCAGTGCGGCCCCACAAACACACCCACTTCGCACGACAGTCACCTCCCCTTCTTGCATACTTGTTCCCCTTGTCAGGGGCGCAATCCAGCGGCTGAACCTCGAGGTTTATGGCCGCTCCGTTCCTCTGCCTGCCTCCGTCACGATGACTCCCACCGCCCTCCCGGTGTGAGTGTCGTCTTCGTCAGCTGGAGGAGGCGGCTGCCTTGCAGCTCGTCCAATTAGGCCGCAACGACTGCGTTCGGCAGATGCTAATGGGATGGAGAAGGATACGTACATATATGGAGGAAATTTTCCTTCTCTTACTCCCTCAGAGTTCAGGAGCTGTGTGAAAGTCGAGGTGGCCGTCCTGGGTTGTCCGTCCTAACGAGCCTTATGGTTTCCGTGGACGTAAAGCACTATTGAACCATGCTCACGCATTGGTGTCAGTTTGTCCCTAATATGTCAACTGACATCCGAGGACATGAAGCTCTACATCATCATCATTCTCTTACTTGTGAGCCGGTTTGGCCTAGCGGTAAGGCGTTAGGCCGGTAAGCAGAGGGGCCCCTGTTCGATACCGCTTCGGTCTCCTTTCTCTTCACAAAGGTTGGGGGTGGTGGACAGTGTCTTGTGACTTTGTCCCTCACAATTAATGAAATATTAGAATGGCTCTCGTCGCTCTCATCTTAATATACAAGTGGTGACAGTGGAACGATAGGTATATCAGTAAAATTCCCTCTTCCCCCACCTCCATACCACGTTCCTCCCTTCTCCCCGTCCCTAATAAGCCTTGTGGTTTATGTGGACGTTAAGCACCATGTTTACTTACTTACCTTCTTTTACTTTCGTGAGCCGGTTTGGCGTAGCGGTAAGGCGTTATGCTAGTAAGCAGAAGCAGAGTGACCTCGGTTCGAATCCGCTTCGGTTCTCCTTTCTCTTGAAAAAGGTTGTGGATTATGGACACTGTCTTGTGACTTTGTCCCTCGCAATCAGTGAAATATTAGAACGGCTCTCATCGCTGCCCATCTTAATGCAGGAGTCATTCTGGTGGTGACAGTGTAGCGATAGGCGGAAAAGCTCAGTGGGCGGAGCGTCCGACTGAAAAGCTAAGGTGCAATACTGACGCGGGTTCGAGTCCCCGGTGCGGCAAGCGATTTTTCTCACAGAGTCAACTCTTAGTGCCGACTCTTGTACGGTGTCCGTCCAGCCCCCGGTGTGCAATCGCATGCATCAACATAATTATGTGCGTACGTTAAAAATCCGTAACACTGGCAGCCATACCATTGTCTGAACACCCGAAAATACTCAAATGGGTAGCGCTGCTCTTGCGGCTGTTATGCCTTACCCGGGTAGGTGACCCGAATTTCCACACAAAAAAAGGACAATGAAGTACAGCAACAAAATTACACAATAGCAAAGGACAATGAAGTACAACAACAAAATTAGAATAACAATGTGTGTGTGTATGTGCGCGCGCGTGCGTGCGTGTGTCTGTGAGTGAGTGTGTGTGCGAGCGCGTGCGTGCGTGCGTGCGTGTGTGTGTGTTTGTGTGTGTGTGTGTGTGTGTGTGTGCGTGTGCGTGTGCGCGCGCGTGCGTGCGTGCGTGCGTGCGTGCGTGCGTGCGTGCGTGTGTGTGTGTGTGTGTTTGTGTGTGCGTCCGCGTGCGTGCGTGTGCGTGCGTGCGTGCGTACGTGTGTGTGTGTGTGTGTGTGTGTGTGTGTGTGTGTGTGTGTGTGTGTGTGTGTGTGTGTGTAAAAAATGAAAATGAAAATGAAAAAATGAAAACAACTTCCCCGGATCTCATATAATCCAGAAATTTGTCCACATTCAGTCAAAATTGCTCTCCCTTCCGCTGAGGACTCCGTCAACCCCCCGCCCCCCCCCCCCCCCCCCCCCCCCCCCCCCCCCCCCCCCCCCCCCCCGGCCCCCGGTGGTTGCCCTTTCTTTCCAATCACGCGCACAGCACCTTCCGTACACAGAGAGAGCACAGTGGCACCGACAGAAGCCGAAGTCTAAGCACGTGCCACACGTCCTGTGACCTAATAATAACTTGAGCACCGCCTGTGGACACTGTATGGCTATGTGGGAGCAGCCATGGGCGGTTATGATGCTAGGGGGCTTGAAAGAGGATTTCTGTCCATCCCTCGAAGAGAACCCAAAACACTCCTGGCATTGAAATGTTTTGACAGAGCTGTTCCTTTTTTCTTTTCTTTTCTCTCTCTCCTTTTTTTTTCTCCACCCTCCCCTCCCCCCACCCCCCGCCACCCCACCCGCCGCCTTCTCTAGCGAGGGCTGTTGATCATCACTGACTGATTGAAAGGATAATGTGGGGGGTGCGTGTGTGCGTGTGCGTGCGTGCGTGCGTTCGTGTGCGTGCGTGCGTGCGTGTGTGTGAGAGAGAGAGACAGAGACAGAGACACACAGAGAGAGACAGAAGAGAGAGAGAGAGAGAGACAGAGAGAGAGAGAGAGACAGAGAGTAGTTTCCGGTCGACCCGGAATCAAACTGCATGGGCCCCGCCCGCTGTGCAAAACACTTCTCTACGCTTTCTCCACTTCCGGTAGACCTAATTGCTCTTCATCCTGACCTGTGTCTCTTCACGGCCAGCAGGCTAAAGACTGGTCTAGGGACACCGAATTAATACCGTCAACTCAACACTATTTCACTCACTTCGTGGGGTGGGGGTAGGGGGGGGGGGAGACAGACAGACAGACAGACAGAGACAGACAGACAGACAGAGACAGAAGGACAGACAGAGAGAAGCCGCCGTTCCAAACCACGAAGGAAATCAAATTGACAATTCAATAAATCAGTCAATGTCATCCTGCTGACGCAGCAGTTCAGAGTCTGTATGATTCACATAAGCAAGCTATGGACAACACAGAGGATCGATTCTCCATAAACGGACTGGGCAGACTATTAGCAGATGGCACCCCCAGCGCTCACTGTCTTGGCCAATCATCGTCTGGGGACTACTTTC
>JABMCL010000047.1:1117500-1125000 GCA_018857735.1 Alviniconcha marisindica
CTACCCAGTCTGCAGCCCGTTATCTGTGACAGATAGCCCGGGTACGGTCCATGCTGGCCACGCTACTTCCAGCGTCAGACACCCTCTTACCATATGTCGAGTGGCCCCAGCACTCTGCCCTGTCACACAGCCTTTGGCCGAATGAAGTCACACAGGCGAAGACTCATAGTTCGGGAGCTGTGTGAGAGTCGAGGTGGCCGTCCTGGGCTGTCCGTCCTAACGAGCCTTCTGGTTTCCGTGGACGTAAAGCTATATTGAACCATGCTTCGGCATTGGTCTCAGCTTGTCCCAAATATGTCAACTGACGTCTGAGGACATTAAGCAACACTGCAAAAAACAGGCGAAGACGAGCCACCTAAAATGTACACATGTGAACACGATCTATCAGTTCTACACTGCTAAGCCCTAACTAAAGAAGAAGAAACACATTAATACAACACTACACATAGTACACATTGAACAATAACAACAAACACTGGATCGATGCCGTGGCTCTGGACCGTTAGTGCAAGTCGGACACTTAAGGCTGAAATTAGACAGTTAGAGCTAACCTTGCTTCTTTGGGCTCAGTAAGCGAACAGCTGCAGGCATGAGGTCCCTTTGATCTGGACAGTTAGTGCAAAATGAACAGTTAAGTTACAGGCACAACAGACGCTCCAACTCGAACTCCAACTCGAAAACTTTAACACTCAAGGATAGTAGCGTTAGGTCCATTTGGACCTATCTAACAGCCAGTCCTTGCTATACTACAAACACAAATAAGGACGACTATACTATAAACAGATACTATAAGCACGAGTAAGCAACTGGTTAATGCAGTTTAATACGCTCTACCAACTGAGCTATCCACCTCGCCTTGTTGTTCGCGTGTCCTGCTGCCAGCCTGAGGAAGGACGGATGTTCGACGATGGTACAAATTGTCGCCGGCTTAGTCCATTGCATGGCGCCAAAGTAAAATGCAGCTGAAGTATATTGCCAGACTAATCATTCGTGAAATCAGATAGGTTTTCTCTGCCTTTCCGTTGTTGTTATTGTCATTGTTAACTTCCGCCCGTTGCTAGGTCGAAGGCATCTGTGCCGAAACGTTTCACGTTGTTTTGTGTTGTCCTGTTTCCCTTTCAACGCGTTCTTTTTAAACGTTTGTGCTTTGTAATCACTCGTGATTGCACTGTGTGTGTGTGTGTGTGTGTGTGTGTGTGTGTGTGTGTGTGTGTGTGTGTGTGTGTGTGTGTGTGTGTGTGTGTGTGTGTGTGTGTTGTGTGGTGTTGTGTGTGTTGTGTGTGTGTGTGTGTGGTGTGTGTGTGTGTTTGTGGTGTGTGTGTGTGTGTGTGTGTGTGTGTGTGTGTGTGTTTGTGTGTGTGGTGTGGTGTGTGTGGTGTGTGTGTGTGTGTGTTTGTGTGTGTGGTGTGTGTGTTTTGTATGTGTGTGCGTGCGCGTGCGTGCGTGCGTGTGTGCGTGCGTGTGTGTGTGCGTGCGTGCGTGCGTGCGCGTGCGTGCGTGCGTGTGTGTGCGTGCGTGCGTGTGTGTGCGTGCGTGCGTGCATGAGTGTAGCCTCAAAGCAAACACTTCGGAAAGATGGTAAATGGAAGCTTGGGCAACAGCGATTATACATTCAAAATCATGCCTCACAGCTCTTACATAAAATTAATGTTCTCTCATTATGATTAAGGGAATGGGCGTTCTTGGTTTGGCTCATTTGTTTCATTTCTGTAATTAGCTCAGATATGATACATTTTGGAAAGTAAACCTATCTTTTGCCTAAACGCCTTCTTATCTGCCAGTTGGACGGTTCTGTCAGCGGGAGAGGTGGGTGGGAAAACCTGCAAGCAAACAGGCGCCTTGGGAATGTCCGATTATTCGAGTTTTTAAAGCGAGAAAACAAACTCAAACAGCTTAAAATGCTTTTCCCGATCAATACCAGTGCAGCAGATTTTCATGGATTCCAGCCCGGCTGAGCCTCTGGAGAAAACAAAAGTCCTAGATTGGCTTTGAACTTTCCTTCCAGCACGAAAAACGGGATGGGAGAGGATCAATAGATGTCCATCCAGTCTATGGACAGCATGGTATAGGTAAGAGCAATATGTCGCAACACTGGTAGAAGAGAGACACAGATCTGTTGCAATAATGGTATGAAAAAGACCAAGTCTGTCGCAAAATGATATAGAAGAGTCCAAGTCTGTCGCAACTTGTGAGAGCGAGAGAGAGGGGGGGGGGGGGGGGGGGGGAGAGAGAGAAGGAGAGAGAGAGAGAGAGAGAGTCTGTCGCAACAATGGTAGAGTAAAACTAATCTTTCGCAACTCTGTCTAAAAGAAATCCAAGTCTATTGCAACAGTGGCATAGAAAGACTGATTCTGTCGCAACAATGGTATAGAACAGACCAAGTGTTTGGCATTAATACTGATGGGAGAGACCATGTCCACTTCAAAACTGGTACAGTTACTTCAAGGATTTCCTTACTTCCTGCCGTCTGTCTCAGGCGAACAGTGGTAGAGAAGAAGGCCGAGTCTATCGCAGAAATGGTATACGAAAGTCCGAGGTTGTTGCAGGAATGGTACGAAAACGATCGAACTTGTCGCAACAGTGGCATGTAAGTGACCGAGTCTGTAGCAAAAATATAGAAAAGACAGAATGTGTCGCAACAATTCTATAAACAAAAAACGGCTGAGTTTGTCGCAACAGTAGTATAAAAGAGCCCGAGTTTGTATCAATAGTGGTAGAGAAAAGATTAAGTTTGCCTAGGCAATGGTGTAGAAAAGACTTAGTTTGCTTCAACAATGGTATAGAAAAGGCCCAGTTTGCCTCAACAATGTTATAGAAAAGACTTAGTTTGTCGCAACAATGGAATAGAAAACACTTAGTTCCTCGCAAAAATTGTATAGAGGAGACCGAGCCCGTGGTAACAATGGTACAGAAGAGACCAATCTATCGCAACAGTGGTGTAGAAGAATTAGCTAGTTCTGGGATTTTAACATCCCGTCAACTGCACGGGGTCACCTCAGTATGGTATAAAAGAGATCGAGCCTATTGCAGCAAAGGCCCGTCCCTTATGGTTTCTGTGGACGTTAAGCACCATGTTTACTTACTGCTGCAAAGGTATAGCAGTGACCGAGTCTATAGCAGCAAAAGTATAGAAGAGACCGAGTCTGTGGAAGCAAAGGTATAGAAGTGACCGAGTCTGTGGCAGCAAAAGTATAGAAGAGATTGAATCTGTCGCATCAAGGTATAGAAGAGGCCGAGTCTATGGCAGCAAAAGTATAAAAGTGACCGAGTCTGTGGCAGCAAAAGTATAGAAGAGACTGAGTCTGTCGCATCAAGGTATAGAAGAGACCGAGTCTATGGCAGCAAAGGTATAGAAGAGACCGAGTGTATGGCAGCAGATGTATAAAGGAAACCGAGTCTATCGTTGCAAAGGTACAGAATAGACCGAGCATATCGCATAAAAGGTACATAAGAGACCGAGTCTATTGCGGTAATGGTACAAAAGAGACCGAGCCTATTGTACCAACGGCATAGAAGAGACTAAGACAATTAGACCAATGTACACATGGAAGAGACCGAGCCTGTCACGCTAAAGACCCACCGCCCGCGCCCCTGCCCCGATTACACCCACGTAACTTCCTTTCGATTACAAGTTCTGTCCAGTTAAACCACACGAATAAAATAGTTAGCTAGTAATTGCATTTTAACGTCCCCTCGAACGCACAGGGTAAGAAGCAAGGAAATCAATAAATTGCACAATGCTGAAGAAAAGACGCCGCTGCCATTTCACTTCGTTTATGTTTATTAAACTAGTTCACAGTGTCAAGACGATCCAACCACGTAGTAGAGAGAGGTCGGAGAGAGAGAGAGAGAGAGAGAGAGAGAGAGAGAGAGAGAGAGAGAGAGAGAGAGAGTTTCCTGTCCACTATACTGTCTTTCACCTGTGAAGCACATACCCAGAACAGAATGTTCTGAGAGACTGTGCGGCTGAAGTTAAAATTAATGATGAAAACAAAAGAAAAAATCTTGAGTGACCGCAGACGAAGAAGGATCGTACTGCTCAGATAAAAACTATTACTGTACATTTCTCGATAGATGGCAACGAAATCCGGGAAAGTGCTCTGTTTTGACAGCTTTCAAACATTTAACCCTTTCTAGGCAATGCCATTCGAACTTCAAGGGGTTTTTTTTTTTTACAAACTGCAGTTCTTTCTTTTCTCTCTTCCTCTCCTTCCCTCTTCTCCCCTCTCCCCCTCTCCCCCTCCTCTTCTCTCTCCCCTCTCTCTCTCTCTCTCTCTCCTCTCTCTCTCTCTCTCTCTCTCTTCCCCTCTCTTCTCTCTCTCTCTCTCTCTCTCTCTCTCCTCTCTCTCTCAAACATATACACACTCTCTCACACACACACACACACACACACACCCCACCCCACACACACACACAACACCACACACACACAACACACACACACACACACACACACACACACACACACACACACACAACACACCACCCCACACACACACAAACACACACACACACACACAAAAATTCTCTCTCTCTCTCTCTCTCTCTCTCTCTCTCTCTTTTCTCTCTCTCTCTCTCTCTCTTTTCTCTCTCCTCTCTCTCTCTCTTCTCTCTCTCTCCCCTCTCTCTCTCTTCCTCTCCTCTCAAAAAAACACACACACACACACACACACACACACACACACACACACACACACACACACACACACAACACACACACACACACACACAACACACACACACACACAACCACACAACACACAAACACAACACACACACACAACACACACACACCCACCCCACACACACACACACACACACACACACACACACACAAAACCACACACACACACACACACACAACACACACACACACACACACACACACACACACACACACACACTCACACACTCACACACACCCCACACACACACACACACATTCACACACACACACACACATTCACACACACAGAGGCATAGTTAAATTAACAGAAATTGCCCACAGTGTTTTTGACCGTTGTCCTTGCAACAAGGAAGACTGACATGTTCCGCATGCCCAAGCACACGAGCAGGTCACAGCTGACAACATGCAGCGCGAAAACAGCTTCGTAACAGACATGCACAGTGAAGCAAGCCACAAATATTCATTACGTGTGCTTTTATTGCAGAAAGGAGGATGGCAGCTTTTTATTTTTATTTTTTATTTTTTTTAAAGACATCCGTTTTTCACATTGCACGTTTTCCTTCCCCCACTTTTACCATAAACAAAATCCAATGGGGTTCAAAAAGGAATAGTTCCGCTGCAACGTGCGTGCAGCGTGCGTGAGGTTCAGTTTGTTTCACTCCCCGTCCGAAAGATGGCGCCACGCAAAAGGATCAAGCAGACATCGGCAGGCTAGACCTGAGATCGTACAGAATCGTGAATCCTCCAAGCACTGGACCGGAAAACAACATAGCTCAACCAAAAAAAGATAAATGATTTAGCTTTTCATCTTATTTTTCATTTTTTTTTTTTTTTTAACCGTTTAACTGTTGTTTAAATGTCGTTTTGTAGCTTGATAAAGCAGATTACCCCGAAAATTTGCAGATTGTGTTTTTGTTCTAATAAATATCGTTCTTTTGAAACTTTTATGTGTTTGGATTCTGAGATCGTACAGGTTAGAGGGACAGCGCCTAGACACCAATTCAGTGATGACGTCACTTCCTGGTTGCTCATCACTTTCCTGCATTTCTTCAGGCAATGTGTCTTGGCAATCTCTCTCTCTCTTTCGCTTTTCCCCAAATTTCTACAAAAATTGGTTTCTTTCTTTTATAAGTAAAATAGATAGATAAAAATAGATAGATAGATAAAGATAGAAATCAATGCATTTTTAGTCTATTTGAAAAGCAAAAAAAAAGGGAAAAAAATATGCTGGGAAGGGGTTTTCACAGAGACAAACAACATTATGAAAAGAAGCATAAAAGAGTACTGTTTTGACTAGTTTTTTGATTTGCTTTGTAATGACCCGGAGAAAAAGTAAAAAGAAAAAAGGGAAAAATACATTTTATTGAATTTTTTTTGAAATCTGGATATTTTTTGAATAAAACACCCCACTTAATGATGGATTAGCAAACAAAAAAAAAATAGCCAATAAAAAGAAAAGAGGAGAGAGAGAGAAGAAGAGAAGGGGAGAGAGAAAGAAGAGAAGAGAAAGAGAAGAGAGAGGAGAAACTCTTTGAAAATTTTTTTTTAAAGGTTTAGTTTAGTTCAGTCAAAAAACCCTTTCTAACAATATCCTTGCTAAACTATATGATAGATATCAAAATTTCAGGCATTATTTTATAAAATATAGGCATGAATGGTGGTGAAACGTTATGGATGAGAATTTCCACACAAAACATAGGTGCTCACAGCGCCAGATGAACACATGCCACATCATTCAGTTACATATTATGAGCATACAGGAAGAAAAAGGAAGAAAGGGGAAAAAAAAAAGAACAGACAGACAGACAACAGACAGACAGACAGACAGGGGGGGGTGGGGGGGGAGGGGGGGAGGGGGGGGCGGGGGGGAGGGGGGGGGTATTCTGAAAAAAAATTTAAATTTTCTGTTGCTGTTCTTTTTAGTGTGACCTGGGCTTAAGTAAATTGTTTTCCCTTTTTCCCCAATTTTTTTTCTTTTTGTGTGTTTTTGTGTGGTGTTTTTCCCCGGGGGGGTTTGTGTCTGCGTACGTGCGTGCGTGCGGAGGGGGGGGGCGGGGGAGGTTGCGTGCGTACGCGCGTGCGGCCGGCGCGCACCATCGCGCGCGTGCGTGTGCATGCGTCCGCGCATACGTGTATGCATGTCAGATGGGTGTAGAGGTGTGCGCATGCGCGCGTGTATGGTGTTTAGCCTGTACGGTACGCCAGTATATTAGTGTTTTAAGCCCTATCAACCTATAGCCTACATTGAGTGGTTTAGAACTCTGTCAAATAACCTTATCAGTCAACCTATAACCTACATTGAGTGGTTTGGAACTCTGTCAAAGGGGATTTCCTCAAAACCGAGATTTTGTGACTTCAGACTGACTTGTGAATTGAAAAACAAAAACATTAAGAAAACACTTGAAATTAAATGGAAGAGAGAGAGAGAGAGAGAGAGAGAGAGAGAGAGAGAGGGGGGGGGGGGGGGGGCCAGTCGAGTATTTTGTCCACTGATCCCCCCCCTTTTCCCTTGGCGGCAAAACCCCGGTGCCACCTCCCCGCCCCCCCCCCCCCCCCCTCCCCTCCAACCCATTGTCCTTTGGTTTATTTTATGTCTTTATGTAATACGATTATTCTCCTTTACGGAGAAAGACGCTTCCGTGCAGGTTATTTCAGGAAACATTTTATGCAAATCTGCCGGCGATCCCTCCTATTTCCCAACGTTTCGGGGGACATTTTACGAAACTAAACCAAACTGTTTCGTGAGGTCGGTTTCAAATTTGCATTGTTTCTCACGCCAGTATGAAATTTGTATGCAGATTTGAGGACAGTGT
>JABMCL010000047.1:1132500-1180000 GCA_018857735.1 Alviniconcha marisindica
TGCTTGTTACAGTCCACACCTCTTTTCACTGCTAGTTGTGTAGGGATCAGTCAACAACTCTATTTTGTACGGAATATTCCACACATCTCTTCACTGCTTGTCACTTGCGTAGTTCACACGGCCTCTCTTCACTGCTTGTTGTGTACGAAATAGTCCATACCTCTCTTCATTGCTTGTTGTGTACGGATCAGTCCACACCTCTCTTCACTGCTTGTTGTGTACGAATCAGTCCACACCTCTAGTGTGTACGGAATAGTCCACACCTCTCTTCGTTGCTTGTCAGTTGTGTAGTCCACACCTCTCTTCACTGCTTGTTGTGTACGGATTAGCCCACACCTGTCCTCGCTGTTTTTGTGTATGGAATAGTCTATACCTCTGTTGTGTACGGATCAGTCCACACCTGTCTTCACTGCTAGTTGTGTACGGTTTAGTCCATACCTCTCTTCACTGCTTGTTGTGTACGGATTAGTCCATACCTCTCTTCACTGCTTGTTGTGTACGGATCAGTCCACACCTCTCTTCACTGCTTGTTGTGTACGGATCAGTCCACAGCTCTCTTCGCTGCTCAGTGTTGTGTACGGACCAGCCCACACCTCTCTTCACAGTTTGTTGTGTACGAATCAGTCCATACCCCTCTTCACTGCTTGTTGTGTACGAATCAGTCCACACCTCTCTTCGCTGCTTGTTGTGTACGAATCAGTCCACACCTCTATTATGTACGGAATAGTCCACACCTCTCTTCACAGTTTATTGTGTACAGAATTGTCCACACCTCTATCATCTGTGTACGGAATAGCCAAGTCCATACCTCTCTTCACCTCTTGTGTACGGAATAGTCCACACCTCTATTGTGTACGGAATAGTCCACACTTCTCTTCACTGCTTGTTGTGTACGGAATAGTCCACACCCACTCCGCACGACTGACGCTAGCTACTCACTACTGCCTTCTCCCCGAAGATACTCAAACTCAGAAGTCTCTCTCTCTCTCTCTCTCTCTCTCTTCTCTCTCTCTCTCTCTCTCTCTCTCTCTCTCTCTCTCTCTCTCTCTCCCTCGCTCCCCGGCTCCCTCTCTCCTGCATGTATCAGTATAAATGATGCCCTATAATTTTATTTTTTACTCATCAGTAGCTTAGCCAGGACTAGTTGTTAGGTTTTTGACTGAACTTAAACTACAATCCTTGTAAAATAAAGTTTTTGAGTTCAAGCTCTCTCTCTCTCTCTCTCTCTCTCTCTGGTTATCACAGATTTTTGGTCAGGTCTCAATGCCTCCCGGGCCTCCACTGACTGATAACACCAGACTGAGATAGCAGATGACCAACAGCTGCCACGGCAAAGTCAAGATTCAAACTTGTTGATTTTCTGCTCACTCAGCCACGCCGAGCGGTTCCACCAAGGGGTCACAGTAGCAGCCTACAGTTGTACTGGCCGAACTCGGTCAGTTTTAAATAGATACTGTTCAAGCTTTTGTTAAAATGTCGCAAACTGGTACCGGAAGACATGCTGTGATGCGTCGATAGTCGCTGCTCACATGTGATATTATTCGATCGTATTTTTGTTTGTAACTTGTTTTTTTTTCATTTCTTTTTTTTTTAAATAATCATCAGTTTGTCTCTGCATGGGGCCAAGTTGTAGTTACCAGAACTGTCTCAACTTATTCTATGCAGACTGACTCCAGGCCGGCGGGGCGGAGAGGGGGGTGGGGGGGGTGGGGGGTGGGGACAGGATGACTCGCACACTCCGAGCACCGCTTTCCGGAAGGAAGGATGTCGTAAACCAATGCTGGAGTTTGGATGACTCGATGCACTGAGCTCGTTCCTTCATCCCGAGTGGGGGGAGGGGGGTGGTGGGGGGGGAGCTACACTGAGGACCGTCCGGCAACAAACTTCGTTTGTTCCTTGCAGACCATTTACCAGTGAATGCAGCCTTCAAGGCCTGTAGAATCGGTGCGAGCCACTGACATCGGAGAGAAGGAGGTGGGGTGAGGGGAGAGAGAGAGAATGATAAACCGAGCTTGTTCCCCTGCCAGCTGATTCTGACCGTGATTGGGGATGACTTGAGGTGAAGAACTCCAGAACGGTGAATACATTGAATTACAACAAAGACTAGGGTGAAAGTCTTGGATTAAACTGATAAAAGGCAACAGCCGTTAGTGGTTGCCGCCGTCTGAACACGCAGTGCCAAAGGGGCACGACGCTATGCGCCTGAAACCACGGTGCAGACGCCGACCATGCCTACTTCATGGCGGTAATCCGCTTCACACTGACAGGGCAATGCGGCTTCGAACCGCCGTCCACGCAACCAGTTCACCAACAGCTGTGCTATCGCAGAACCCACTCATAAATGCAAGCCCAATTTTGTAAGTGGTTATAATGAACATTGAAAAATATTTTGGTTCGAGTTTGCTTATTCTTTTTCTTCTTCGTTATTATTATTATTATTAATTTTCCTAAGGGAATCCGCTTGATCGAGAAGCAGACGATCAACCGTGTGACTTACGTAAAATAAACTGCATGAAAGCGTCTACTTACTTCCCAACCCCTCTAAATATAGCCTAAGGGGAAAACAAAGAAAAAGCATAGTTAATTTCCTAAGGGTCTGTCTTCGTCTGTCTTAAGACACAACTCAACGTTAATTCTAGTCAAAGTAGCCAAAGGCTGAATAACAGTCAGCCTACAGCGTGGTGCTAGACTCGCATGCAGGGGAAGCAACTCTGCATACTGCAGCAAGTTTATGCCACGAGTTCACTCCCTTCCTTTTCCTCTTTTACACAGTGTACCCTGTACCCAACTCGGCCTTTCTTCTTTGCTCAACCTGGGGAAAAGACTAGCTTTCAGCCCGAAGTAAACACTTAGAGTATCTAGATGGTTTCTCTTTGAATACCTTAAAGCTCAATATAATGCATAATAGATGACCCCTACTGAATACCTCAGTCTAGTATACAACCGTCATGGTATGTGTGTGTGTGTGTGTGTACTCGCAGAAGTTTGACTGTGTTCTTTCCTTTTTAATGGGCTATGTGCTCCAATCTGAAGAAACAGCACATAAACGAGTACATTATTATTATTATTATTATGGTTGACTGGGTGTTAAAGTGGTGTTTAGAAAGAAGAATGAACGATAAACTAAGTTTAAACTGCTGTGGCACCAAGAGGCAGGGGGGCGGGCTGGGGGAGGGGGGTCTGCAGACCCTCCAGTGATGGAAAAAAGGGCAGGAGAACATGGACAATTCCAGAGCAGAGTGGATGGTATGGTGGGTGGAGGGGGAGGGAGGAGTGCACGTATGATAACAAAGGAAGACAATGGACTGGTCAGTCTGCAAACAGCGAGCAGCAGATGCAGCGGCATCGCAGCAAGCAGCGACTTCTTGTTTGTACTGTGCAGTGTGTGTAATCATGGATTCATACAGCTTCTCCTGTTCCATTATATTCCCTCGTTATCACAGGTGCACTCCTCCCTCCCCCCACCATACCATTGACTCTGTTCTGGAACTGTCCACGCTCTCCCGCCCTTTTGTCCATCACTGACAAATACCCCCTCCCTTTCTGCAGACCCCCACCCCACCCACCCCCTTAATTGTCCACTCCATAAAACGTTTTACTTTTTCTTCAAAGAAACCAGACATAAAACTGTACTATTAAAATTCTGTCAAAACAATTCACATAAAACAATTTTGTTCCAATGCATGTTTTTAATTCACAATCAGAACACTCCCCAAAACCATTCCCCCAGAAGAAAAAAAGAAAAGAAAAACATTCATCATCAGTCCTAAAGGATGTCTGGGTAACAGTCAAATAGTTTTGTACAATTTTATAACAATAAATACACATACAAATGGATTATACCAACAACAACAAAATTCAAAAGGGAGCATAATAATACACAAAGTGGAAAGAGTTCTTTAAATTAAATTAAAATAATAAAAGTCACAAAATATCACATCAGCATGAATTATTATTACAAAAATCAAGAGCAACAAAATTGTGAAAACAAAAGAAAGAGTATTTCGAACGGGCAAAATATTATTATGACCCAAAGACCAGGAAAAAGACAAACAGACCTCTCAACTGTTCCTCATAGCATACTGTGTCCCATAACAAACAGCGGTGAAACAAGACGAGCATGGTTCACTCAGATCACCTGACCTGTGCATTATTCAAAAATGCTAAACAAAGACAACAACTGTGTAAAGAACAAGATCCAAACACATAAAAGGTTCAAAAGAATGCTATACATTAGGACAAAACAAAACAAAACAAAACCTGCAAACTTGCGGTCATTCTTGTTTCAGATTTTTGTGTAAAGAACAATTAGAGTTTGTTCCCCTTTCTAAAACAGAACTAAGGTTTTCAGTGCTGTGTTTTGTTGAGGCATTTCATTTTTTTAACTGACCCAAGATCAAAGAAAGCCAGGACTCCCAGTGCGTGAGACATTAGCTGACAGACTGTGAAATGCCACCAAAAGAACTGCCATAAAAAGGACTCAAAACTATAGTTTTGTACATTTTTCTCTTCTCAAGAATGACTCCTGCCATTCCTGAATCAACAGACTTCTATTGACAGAAGCACCTGACATCTGAATAGCCCACACACATCAGGGTGAGAAGCCTGTCATGCTCCAGTCCAAGCATCAACTACCAACCTACCAGGAGGGGAGGCAGCAGCTGACGCTTGGGGTGATGGGTGGAACCACTCAGCTACTGTGGCCTTTCATCAACCTGCCTCAAAGCTGGTTTGTCATTTGTTTGAAGGCTCTGTATGGAAGAATGTTAATCCAACTAATGCAGACACTCTGGGACAAAACTAAGCACAAACAAGTGCAATCAGAGACCTCCCATCAAAAGAGAGGCTCTGCAGCAGTATCACACCCGAGAGCCAGGTCTTTGTAGTATGCATTGCAGGAAGAATATCTAGCCACTGTTTTTCACTACATGTACCATCACAGCTCTCTGCTGAACAAAGAACTCATCAAAATGTACATGGAATTGCCCAGGCTGTAAATGTGATTCATCAAGTACATGGAAGTTTCAGGGCAGGCTGTGTGGGGAGGAATAACAAGTTAACTTGCGCAGCATTCAGGAATCCTCTCCTTAAAATTAGCGATGTCTGAAGAAAGAATAATGAATAGCTATAGTGACACAAATTCCAATTTTAATAAATAGGTTTAGTTAAATAATGAAGTTTTCAACCAGCCCCCCCCCCCCCCCCCCCTCCCATTTTAATCACCAAATGTATAACTGAACAGAAATTTTCATTTTTACTAAGGGGTTCAACATTTCTAAAGGCACTGAAACAATATGTTGCCTTCAAAATAACAACAACAACAACAACACACGCACACACACAAACAAAAGAAAATTAAATCTTATTTGATTGTGGCTTGTACACCTCACAGTGGATTACTATTAAATTCATCGCTTTACCCACCCACCCAAAAAAGAAAAACAGTCATGTAATCAGAGATCAACACTGATGCATACAAAAAAAAGAACTTCTGTATACAAGAGGAAAGACTTGGTATGTTTTCGTTTGAACACAATGCAAACTCTATTGAGTCAATGAGCTTTATATGTACAGTACACGCAAAAATGCATGCATAGCATCATATTTCATACATGTATGTATAAAACACACCTACCAACACTGACCAGGCAGCAGAGAACACTTGTTACGTGCATATCTACTTTAAAAATTCATGTATGCAATTAAACTGCTAAACTAAATATTTTGGAAAATCAAAAAGTAAACCACATGGATTCTACTTAAGGTAAGCTGATGGAAGAACTCACGTGAACCAACAAGCAACGAAAGAAAAACAAGTTCTACCGCTGAGTAGAAAAATGACCCCTTTCAGCCCCAAAAGCACTGACCCCAGTGGACAAGACTGGGGTCAATGTTTTTAGCACTGAAAGGGGTCATTTTGTGAACTGCAATGGAGTTCTGTAATTCACTTCTCTTGTTGTTTGTGGGCTCACTGAAGACAACTGGAGCAGAAGACCCTGGCAACATTGCCGGTCTAACTGTTAGGAACACATAAGACTAAAAGCTGGGGAAAGGCTAACTAAACACTCTGCAAGTGTCGCTCAGGTTTAAGGCTAACTAAACACTCTGCAAGTGTCGCTCAGGTTTAAGGCTAACTAAACACTCTGCAAGTGTCGCTCAGGTTTAAGGCTAGATAAACACTCTGCAAGTGTCGCTCAGGTTTAAGGCTAACTAAACACTCTGCAAGTGTCGCTCAGGTTTAAGGCTAACTAAACACTCTGCAAGTGTCGCTCAGGTTTAAGGCTAACTAAACACTCTGCAAGTGTCGCTCAGGTTTAAGGCTAACTAAACACTCTGCAAGTGTCGCTCAGGTTTAAGGCTAACTAAACACTCTGCAAGTGTCGCTCAGGTTTAAGGCTAACTAAACACTCTGCAAGTGTCGCTCAGGTTTAAGGCTAACTAAACACTCTGCAAGTGTCGCTCAGGTTTAAGGCTAGATAAACACTCTGCAAGTGTTGCTCAGGTCTGAGGCTAAATAAACACTCAGCAAAGTTTAAGGCCAAATAAACACTCTGCAAGTATCACTCAGGTCTGAGGCTATATAAACTCTCTGCAAGTATCGCTCAGGTTTGAGGCTAAATACTCACCGTGGTTTAAGGCCAA
This sequence comes from Alviniconcha marisindica, assembly GCA_018857735.1. Taxonomy (NCBI): domain Eukaryota; kingdom Metazoa; phylum Mollusca; class Gastropoda; family Provannidae; genus Alviniconcha; species Alviniconcha marisindica. Next base: position 1,139,143 of record JABMCL010000047.1, read on the forward strand.
ATAAACATTCTGCAAGTATCGCTCAGGACTGAAGCTAAACACTCTGCAAGTATCATTCAGGTTTGAGGATAAATAAACACTCTGCAAGGTTTAAGGCTAAACACTCTGCAAGTATCACTCAGGTTTGAGGATAAATAATCTGCAAGGGTTAAGGCTAAACACTCTGCAAGTACTGCTCAGGTTTAAAGCTAAATAAACACTCTGCAGGGTTTAAGGCTAAATAAACACTCTGCAAGTATTGCTCAGGTTTAAAGCTAAATAAACACTACGAAGGATTTAAGGCTAAATAAACACTTTGCAGGGTTTAAGGCTAAACACTATGCAAGTATCGCTCAGGTTTGCACAGCCTGTCCCCACGCACACAAAACCACCTCATGTCTTTACATAATTATGAGAATGCTTCTGCAGAAATTGCCTTGTGTTATTACTGTTAACGGTTATGTGTCGGGGTTTTGAAGCAATCAGTGTATCAGTAAATGCAACTGAATGAAAAGCATGTAGCAACAATTTCGAGTCAAATGTGACCTGTATCAAAACAAACAACTGACGCAAGTATTCTGACAAGATGACAAAATCAGTGACACTGATATCATGATAAATTTATCAGTAACCTACACACTGGCATTGATGAATTAACTGTCACAGTGTCTACTGAAGTTCTGCCCATTTCATGAGCAAACACACACATACATCATTCTCACCCACACTCCTTAACCTTCGCTGTACATCGCCTGAAAACTTGGATGGTGTACATTGTGGGTGCAAAGACACCCATGCTTTCACAGGCGGTTCAGTGAATATCCTTCTCCATGCATCATCAGGGCACAAACACCCATGGTACTTTCATAGGCACTTCAGTGAATACTCTTGGCCATACATTATGGGTGCACACATACCCATACTTTTTCGTAAGAATCCATCATGGATAATGACCTGAATTACTTTATATCATGCTCACACTTTGGTTTTACATCATTTTCTTTGGCTTTGCATGCCCATGTCAGGAGGGATGAATGCACAGTGAAGATTTGAATGACATTTATTATAACAATTAAAAACTGCTGTGCCTGTACAGAATTAGCCTTGTAAAGACGTGTGCGCGGCCATATTGCATGGCACGCAAGCTTCCTGCTCTGACAGTATGGGTGTCCATACATCCACGATGTACTGAATGCTCACTGAGCATGTGAGACTGTATGAAAACTGACCAACTGTGGTCATTTAACTGAAATATGGATGGTTTTGCACCCACGATGTATGGTGAAGGTAAAAACAGGAAGACTGGAACAAGACTATGTTCAGCACTGTGACAGCAACACATTAGACGATTGTGAATGAGTAGCAGACACAGCAAAATTGGCATATTCATCACCTGTTTAATAGCAAACATATTTAAGAAGGCTGAGACAGAGTGACGGTAGCAGTGACACTGATGGGCCCGTCAGAGATGGGCACGTTAACAGTGACAGGCAGGTTGATGACTGACGCCTGAGAGCCAGACAAGGGAGTCATAATATCAGATAAAGGGATCGTGACCAAATCTGACAGGGTGTCCCAAGACGCCTGAAGACCGGATGAGCCTCCCGTGGTGGTGGACTGTGCAGGGAGCGACTGCGTGGTCCCACCCATCCCAGTCCCCAACCCTAGTCCTCCTGCCTGGCAGCTTTGCAGCAGGCGGAAGGTGTCAATGTCTGGCATCTGGGTCACGGAGTTGATGACCTTCCCACTGAGGGCAGGCAAGGACAGTTTCAGCCCAATGTCCCCCGCGGTGGTTGTGACCCCGGTGGCATAGCAGTGATCTCCTGTGTCGGAGCCACCTGGGACACCGGAAGAGTCTGGCAGTGTCTGGGCATTCCCTGCCAACACCCACTGTGTGGCCAAGGGTTTCAGATGACTGCCTGCATCCTGCGCAAACACTGCCTGGCCTTTGCCCGCCAGGTCAAGAAAACCATCCCCTCGCGATGAGGACAGCATGGACACCATAGCCGGGGCAGACTGAACTTCGCTGTGGGTGTACGTCTGTTGTGGCTGCGACATTTGCTGAGGCAGGTGCGGCTGAGCTTCCTGTTGCTGTTGTGAGTGGGTCTGCTGCTGAGGCTGAGAATAGTTGAGGATCTGCCTCAGGCTGGATACGGTGGCAGTGGTGGAAGCACTGTTTTGACCGGCGTGGACAGAGGCCAGGACCTGCCCTGAAGGGAAGCGGTAGGGAATGGTCTTCAGGGTCAGCATCTGCTGGTTGTAGTGGTCGCTGCCATCAGTCACCACCTCCACCGCCTGACCCCCGCTCCCTGCCTGCAGATTGGTAATGAAGGCTCCAGCTTGAAGAAGACTCTGCTGCTGCTGCTGCTGTTGCTGCTGTTGTTGTTGCTGCTGCTGCTGCTGCTGTTGTTGCTGATGACGACGATGGTCTTCTTGCTGTTGATGGTGGTCACTGATATGGATTTGCACTGGGTGGACATTTCCAACCTGAGCTGTGGACTGTGGTAATAAACTCAGTTGCTGTTGTTGGTGTATATGCTGCTGCTGCTGCTGTTGCTGTTGTTGCTGCTGCACCTGGTGCTGGTGATTGTGGACCTGACCAGCATCCGACACAGTGATCTTAGCACCCTGCATCACCACCACCTTAGCATTCTGCGGGTCCACAACCTGCATGACGTTGTGCCGCTTTGAACCTTTCTCTGGCTTACCCACGCTGGCTGACTCTTCGCCATTCCGGTGCACCGTACTTACGTGGTACTGCATGTGCTTCTCTGACTTGAAGGGCTTGAGGCAGATCAAGCAGGGGCTGACAGCGTTGGTTAACGCCGCCTGCTCCAGCACCTCTTTTTTGTGGTTTGACTTGTAGTGACGCCTCAGGTGGTCTTTGCGGGCAAACGTCTGGGGGCAGAACTCACACAAGAATGACCGGTCCTTGGTGTGGGTGACCATGTGCCGACGCACATCTTTGGAGGTTGTGAACTTTTTCAGGCACTTTGGGCATTCGTGGTTTTTGGAGCGTGTCAAATCCGGTTTGTAGCGGTTGTGCGTGTGGACATGTTCAATAAGGTCTTTACGGGCAGAGAATTCAAGACGGCAAATGGTGCAGATCAGATCAGGTCCATCCTGGGCCTGGTGGTGAGCCATGTGGTACAGGAAGGTGGAGCGGTACAGGTAATATTTGCCGCATTTCTCACATGACCATTGCTGCCGGTTTGAGTCGTGCGTCAGCACATGGTTTTTCAGGTGGTCCACGCGATTGAAGCAGCGATCGCAGTACGGACACTGGCGATTCTGGGGCTGTTCATGGACAAGAGAATGGCGCCAGTGCTTGAACTTGGACCCAAACCCCTTACCGCAGTTAGGGTACTCACAGATGTAGGGTTTCTGCCCAGTGTGCTCTGCTTCATGCACGCGGTGCTGTTCCTCACTGTAGAAGGACTTTGGGCAGTGGCTGCAGTCTAAACGGGGCCTCTTTCTCTTCACATTGGTGGGGGGTTTTCGGGGTGGTCTGACATCCGCTTCAGTCGGCGGCTTGTTCTTGCTGCCCTTGGGACGCCCACGTTTTTTGGCAACGGGCTCCTGCTGAAGGTCAGACACAGTGGAATCTGGCACCGCCACCTCTGTCTTCATCTCCGTCTTGATCAATGTAATCACACTGGGCAGGGTCATCGAGTTGGTCGAGGCTCGGGTCACAGGCCTCCCTCTGTTGCTCGAGCCAGGAACTTTTCTCGGCCGGCCTTTCCGCCGAGCAGGTCTCGGTGATACTTGTGATTCATCCAGAGCATGGCAGTTGTGGGCAACTGACTGCGACAGACTGCGAAAGACAGTGTTGCAAAATTCACACACGAGTTTGCCTGAAGACGAGGCTGCAGCCAATCGTGTCCCAACCAAAACCATGCCAGGTTCCTGGTCCTCTAGAACACTTGGCAGACCAGGCTCCCTGTTGTTCTCTGCAACATACACAAATACTGACTTCTTCAACAAATACACAACAAACGAATACACATTTAGCGCAGTGCTAATTTCTTGAGGAAACAAGAAAAAGCAAATGAGCCTTCATAGCAATAATTTCTTGACCAAACAAGCAAAAATCAAATGAGTCCATAAATGAATACTTAGAGAAAGTTTTGCAGACTCATATTCTAATAAGGAAACAAACACTTGGATGACACATTCAAAAGGGAAAAATGTCTTCTTTTTTAAACTCTCCAATGACACTGATAATACATCGAGGTATGAATATTGTAAAGCTTCAGCAGTACACACTTTCAAAGTTCTTGTTTAAACAACAGCCAAGAAAAAGCACCAACATAAAGGTTTCTATTGAAAGACGAGTCATAACATATGTCAATTAATGAATTATGTATCCCTAAAGTAAACATTAATCATAGCTGAAGCACAATGGAAGTATAAGGTTCAGTGGAGGTTATCAGCATGCTAATTAGTTTTTTTACTGCTGAAATAATTTACCAAGTCAAAGGGTTTTGCTTCCTTTTTTTCCGAGTAGATTTTGCTTCTAGCTGTGTGACCTCCTTGAAGGTCACTTTGACAGAACGTTCATAAATTAGAATGTTGAAAGGATTCTTGGAGATGTGAAAATGATACTTGATGACAGAACAGGGACATGATGACAGTGGGAATGAGGAATGAAGCTGACAGGGGCACGGGCAAAAATTGGAACTCCATAAACTCAGCTCATAAAGCCGACACTAGAACAAGGAACAAACACGCTTTCTCTTCTTTTCCTACTTATCTTCTTCTTCCAGTGTATACTCAAGGTCTACAGGTAAGACCATTACTAATGTTCAAGGGGGTCGTTTGGCAGGAGCAAACAAAACAGAAAAGATGGGGGGGAAGTTGGGGGGGTACCGTATGTCACTGCCTGCATCAAGGAGATTTGAAACAGAATTGGCCTCATTTTGTGGCAACACAATACTGACCCAATTTTGTGGCACTTGCTACTACTACAAAAGCTCAGGTGACTTGCTGACATCAAAAACCAGAGGGGTAACACTGTATGGTTCAACTTCAACTGCAGACTTTGTTTCTACTTCTCCCAGTAAACCTTCCCACAACATGAACCCACAATGTTTACCTGGAAAGACCTGTGCTGGCGGCAGCGTAGCAGGCAGGGGTTGTTTGCCAAACTGCTGCCCATAGCTATGTAAGTACCACACCTTCAGCTCTGTCAGTTGGTGTATGGTCTGAAGCAGAACAAGATAGTATAAGCCAATGTAAGACACAAAGAACAGCTTGCATTAAATTTTTATACACAGGCAAATCCATTCTGTTACCGTAACACTGTCTTCTTTGTATTATAATTGTAGGCTTGCTGCAAAACCAGGACTAAAACAGGTTGATCTGTTGATTAAAAAAATCAAGTCATTTTTAAAATGTACAGGAAGCAGATTGCATTTGCCTTTGCATATAAAATCTTGCCTACCTTTAGCATTAAAGCCAGCCTAAGTAAATTCTGCAAACAACAAACAAAAACCAAATGAACTGAAAATGGAACAAACAAAACAAAAAAGGAAAGAAAAAAAAAGAATTAAACTCCATTCAACCTTTGTTGAAATATAGTAGATGTGGTCTTGCAGTTGGTAGGCGGCCAGGTTGCTTTCCTGGGAGGTCTGCGCAGGCCGCACAAACATCATCCAGTTACACGCTTCCTCTTGAGTCAGATCCAACCGCTCCTGATGGCCTGGCTGTAGCACCTGCACATGACAGACATGCATCATTCAATGGGTTCGCTCACTTGCTCATTCTAGAGTCTTGTATGTGCAAGTGTGTGCTCATACACTGTGTTCATGCATGCATCACTTTGCCTGCGTGCGTGCATGTGTGTGTGTGCACGGGCACACGTGTGCTTGTGTGTGTGTTCATATAACTGTGTATGCATGGGTGGGTGTCTGTGAATATGCATGAATGCAGTGTGTGTGCATGCATGTGTGTATTGTGTGCATGCATGCATGTGTGCATTGAGTGCATGCCTGCATGTGTGTGTGTGTGTGTGTGTGTGTGCATGCATGCCTGCGTGCATGTGTGTATTGTGGAGGGGGGAGGGAAGGAAAGGGATGAGTGGGGCAAAATTCTGTAAATCATTCTGAAAACTAGTTACATTCTGATTTTATGCCTGGTGAATCTCTATCACAGTCCAACTAAGGATATACACTCAATTCTTTCAAACTGCACCATCCCCCCCCCCCCCCCCCCTCCACTTACTTACCCTGACATCAAAGACATCTGATGGGAGCACCATTTCATCCTGCAACGGCGGGGCTTCTAAAGGGCCAAACTGTGTCCTGGGCTTGATCAGTCTCTTGGCAAACACACCTTCTTTTGCTGGAAACAAAAGTGCTTGACTGATTACTTTTCAGTATTCTTCTGTGGGAGGTAAAATTTTCTTCCTTTTGGACTTAACTGTTTCACAGTAACAGACTACTCTCTAGTCCCCTTCAGACAGGTAAGAGCAAAACCACTCTAGGGCTGTACCTAAAATAACAAGTGATATTCTAGGTGATGGACGAGTGTTGCATCAATGTAATTGTAAGGTCTAGTGTCTCAAAAGCTGTGCAAAGATCTAGCAGTGAGAAGTGAGACTTGTTTACTATCTGAGGCAATGAGAAGGTTGTTTACCACATAAAGTAAGGCAGTTTCAGAGCTGTGTCTGGTACGGTAGGTCAACTGGATTTTGTTTTCAAGTTTGTTCTCAGATGAACAAGAAGCTGTGCTAGTACAACCCTTTCAATGAGTTTAGACATGAACAAGAGATCTGCAACTGAACAGTGTTTCAGATGATCTGGATCAAGGTTTGCTTTTTATAATTTTTTATATTTTTTTTATATATAGATCTGTGATCACCACCACAGCCAGACACAAATGCAACACATGGAGCTATTAACTGTAAAACATTTTGCCAATGCCACTGGCATAAAGTTTCTCAAAAATGGTGTAATAATAATTGTAAATGTTTTTTTAAAGTTTTATTTCTAGACTACACACCAACAGCAAGCATAGATGTTGATCTGAGTTCAGCTCAATGATGCCAGATACCGTAGGCATATGTCATGCTATGTTAATTTGAAATGATCTGACTCTCTAGGAAATTGTTCCTAGGCATAAAAGGAGTCATAGTATGATAGATGACAGCACAGCAAACCTTCATCTCCAATATTTATGTCATCTCTCCCACCCCCTCCCCCCCTCAAACATCAATGCATTTTTGTAAATGCTTTGGGCACATCTCAGAAGTCAGATTGGGCACCAGAAATGTCCATTATTAATATTATATTATTATTATAAAAACAATTTAAACAACACATTGTTTCTTCTAAGTCATCAATACTACACCCACTCGAGAAAAAATAAAACCTGCCACTGATATTATACACATACATATACAAACGACAGTTCTCCTTCTTCAGGGATTGATGGCAACACCAGTGCAAACGCACTTTGTTTCAAAATTGAACAGGCTACCACTTACCACCACCCCCTACATCCTCCCTGACTTTCTTCAGAGAGAGAATGGAAGGCAGTGACAGTCGAGCACGACTAGGCAGTTTGTTGTCAGTGATGGTGATAACCTTGCCATGAATGAAACAGTCACCAATGGTATTCATGCCACATTGCTCACACCCTGAAACACATCCAAACAGTGCAATACAGGCCAACTGCGCAGCATCAATCTAACTAACAGCAAGACCAACAACAGCAACTATTCCATCAGTGCACACAGTTACAACTGTTTTACAAAGATAGATCCAACACCAACTGATTGAGTACAAGAATTGTTAAAGAACAAGCTTCACAGATTTTAATTGTTATTTCCCTGAACATCAAAAAACACAACTACAAAAACAACCAATTCAGAGACAATGGAAAACACTACTAGGGAGGTGAAGAGAAATTACCATGATTCCCCCCCCCCCCCCCCAATCTGTTATGCTAGAACTAGGTACTGTAGCAGTAGTACTTAGTTGATACAATGATTGATAGTGTAAAAACATACTGGGGTAAAACCAAATAGACACCTTTTCTTGGGGTTTGCATACTAGAACACTGCAATATATGTCATCAAAAGTTCACTCCACAGCAGTAAAACAGTGACAAAAACGCTTGCAATCTACATGCATTTCTTCTGTGACCTGTATGCAAAACTGAGAGCTTCCTGGTGTTCTATCCGTGACACAAAAAACACCTAGGTGATGTCAAAATGAAATACTAGAGAAAAGCAAATAAGGCACTAATGAGCTCATGACACAAATGTTAGTGATGGTGTCCCAAAAAAGTCACCTTATGAAATGTATATAAAATTAACAGCAAGTTCAGTCAAAAAAACGTTTACTGCGGACTGTGTTCTTTTAACCTGCTCCAGTCCAAGCACACAAGTCATGAGAAGTTTAGCCTGGGAGTGGGAAAGAGAGTTCCTTTAAAATCAAGAAGACTAATAGTAATACTGTAATAGTAATACAAGAGTTTAACTGCTGTGTTGAAATAATGGAAAATACTCACATGTGTACAGATCCACCTCTTCCTCAATTTCTGCGGGTACCTGTGAAGCTGCTTCAGCCCCACTGGCCTTACCCCCACCGTCACATCCAAAGGCATTTGCAGCCAATGCTGTTTCACTTCCAGGTGCAGCAGATGCATATGGATTACCAGTGTTAACCATAGTGCCCGCATGAACTTGACCTTGTGCCACTCCTCGTCTGCTCCCTCTGCTGCTCAAGTGCCCTCTAGCAGAGCTGTCTGAATGCTCTGCCATGGATACTAAGGTGTGCCAGGTGGTGAGGTTCTTGACCGGATCTCTTCTTCAGGGTACTGCACATGGACATTTTGTCTGATTTCATTCAACTACACTGAAAATATGACAGAATATATATCTGATGACTGGTACAATTCCAAGTTACAACATGCATACACTGAAACAGGTGAAAATAAAGCAGAATCTATGTTTTATTTAACACAAAACATACCATTTTAACATCACGATTAACAGGGGGTTTTGAATTTTTTCTTTTACAATTAACAAAATTTAAAAAAATCAAAATATTTTAAATACTAAAACTAGTGACAGTAAAAGACTAAAACCTTCATGAATCTTTGATTCACACATTGTATTCTGCTAAAGCCAGTAACCCAAGTAAGGATGCTGTCCTGCATAACTTTTATTTTATTTTGTAAGTCTTTCTAATTCTATAGCCCTTGCTACAGTTTCTAGGTCTAGGATAAGTTTTACAAGGGTATGATTGGAACATGCCACAAATCACACATAAACTTCACCTCAGAAGGAAAACTCAGTTCAAACTTCTATAACACTAAAAACATTTGATTAGTCTAAATCCTGAGCAAGATTCCGTGTAGTGTACTGCATTCATGATTAAAATTTAAACACACACTTATAAAATGTAACTTACAACATGTCACTGGTCCTCCCTGAAAATACCAATGTATTTTAGTTTTTTATACAAATTTATGTATTTTCAAAAACTTCCATTACACATCCTCATTGATGGGGATGACCCTAAAATGTAAGTTCAGCATTTTTACATGTATATAATGTAAAAGAAAATGTTTAAAAAAATAAATATATAAAATTAATATCTGTTATTGTTCCCCTTTTCTGCACAGACTTTCACTAGTTTAATTAAGTAACAACTAACAATACTAACAAGCAAACCATAATACTGCTGAAATCTTAAAGATGTTGGTAGATTCTGATCTTGTGACTGGGATTAAGCTAACAGTAACACTAAGTTCTGAAAACTAGAACAAATAATAATGATGATAAAGTAAGTAGCCATCATAATATTAATAAATATGTTATTATATATTGTATTAAGAGCTCCTGTTGCCAAGAATTTGAAATTTGAACGGAAAAAAATCTCACATTTTATTCAGGCTGTACTGATGCTTGAGCGTGTTTTCTTTTCGGAACTGTCGTGCTTGAAGAGCACTCCATGTTCTGAAAACATCAACTCAAGGCGCCCCATAATAGACAATCCCTTTTGAGGCCCATCAAAACCCAAGCAGTTGTCACGTTTTGGAATGGACTCTGCGACACACGGGGCCCCAACAGGGTACAAGGTCACAAAAACGGTTTCGTTCCTTTTCCCAAAATCAAACAATCAAGGCCACAAAAGGCTTTGAGGCTGTAAGAGGCATAAGATTATATAAAGAACAGAAACAAAATTACTAATGTATTACCAAATAATGTCATACAAGCGAAAAAACTCAAACAATGTAAAAATTAGGCAGTTTCTTTCTTCCCATAGGACGCCATTGCTCCCCAACAGCCTTCTGGGAAAACCAAGCGTTGTGACGTCAATCCAAAATGGCAGCGTCCTGGTAAAGCGGTTCGGTCGGGGATAACGTCTTTGTTTTTATTGCACATTCGTGTTTTATTACCTGCAAGATGTCATCAGCAGCCGAAAAGCCGACATCAAAGCGTGGTGGAGATCTGTCACATAGAATTCGTGTGGAGAAAGGTTCAAGACAGTTAGATGTTGAGAAAAATCCTTGCATAAAGGTAAAGTCGTCTGCTACAAAGCTAATACTAAACGAGACCCATATCAATAAACCTGCAGAAGTTACTGGTAAAGAATGTGTGAAGTTAGATCTAATTGTCATGCAGATCCCTGGTTCTTTTCTATATTATCATGCTAAACCTGTCTTGTTAATTCTGTGGTAATCTGTATTTACATGCGCTTAGGACTTCAAGGTGCCATCCTTGACGCGATCAAATCCACCCTATTTGACCTTAAAACTTGTCCTGGACAAAAATGTGTTCGAAATCATTAATAAGTGCACCAAGATAGGAAGCCCATACTCTGGTACTTCTTCCTAGGATAATGTACAACACAGTTTAAACATTTTTTGTTTGGATGGACTAAACTGAGCAACTTCGGCGTCACACTGCAAACTTTTACAACTCAACGCCAAGTAAGGCATGTTCAGCCAGCATTTATCGCGGTTGTGGCCAAAGCTAACAGGTCACTGGATTTCCTCGTGATCAGGATTGGGGGCAACTAACATTATGGCTTAAGCCTATAAGATAATAAGTCTCTTGCGCGCCCCATCCTGGAGTACTCTATGCGTGTGGGATCCAACAGCACAGAAAGATGTCCACAGGCTGGGAGGTGGCAGCCATACAAATTACAGTGCAGGGCAGCCAGATTTGCCCTGAATAGTGGCACCAGAAGACAGTTGCTGCAGAAACTTGACTGGTCCTCCCTGAAACTCTGCCGAAGGACAAAGCAACTTTGCATGTTCTATTTAAACTTACTTCATCTCATTGATTCTCCCATTACATCCCATCACATCCTCAGTGTGAACTTACACAAGTTCTGTATAATGTAAAGAAGTTGTTGCATGCAGAGTAGAAGAAAAAAATCAACAGCAGCTGCACAGTGCTCAGTCAAGTGGCCACCCCTGAAACAGCAGCCACAAAGAACCTGGCTTCCCCAACACCTTAACCTTTGAGACGATTCCCAGCCATGTGGGATAATTACGACCTCAACTCATTCTACCCCAGGCTGGTGAGGCACTGGAACACCCACCATCCAGAGATGTGCTCAGCCCTTTCTTTTGTTTTGAGGGTGTCTCAGTACCAGTGCACATCCACCCATGCCCAACTCTGTTTTGGGGGTGTCCCAGTACCGGTGTGCATCCACCCAACACTGTTTTGAGAGTGTCCCAGTACCAGTGTGCATCCACCCAACTCTGTTTTGAGGGTGTCCCAGTACCAGTGCACATCCACCCAGCTCTGTTTTGGGGGTGTCCCAGTACTAGTGCACATCCACCCAACACTGTTTTGAGGGTGTCCCAGTACCAGTGCACATCCACCCAACTCTAGAGGGTGTCCCAGTACCAGTGCGCATCCACCCAACTCTGTTTTGAGGGTGTCCCCGTACCAGTGTGCATCCACCCAACTCTGTTTTTAACTCTGTTTTGAGGGTGTCCCAGTACCAGTGCGCATCCACCCAACACTGTTTTGACGGTGTCCCACTCCCAGTACCAGTGTGCATCCACCCAACACTGTTTTGAGGGTGTCCCAGTACCAGTGCGCAACCACCCAACACTAGAGGGTCTCCCAGTACCAGTGCGCATCCACCCAACACTGTTTTGAGGGTGTCCCAGTGCATCCACCCAACTCTGCTGCTACAGTGCTGGTGCTGCTGTGCTAACTAGCCGCTTTTTCTTCTTCTGTTTTTTTGAAGTGTTATGCTTTGTTGTTTCTTTCTTTCTTCTGCTTTCTTGCTCTCTCTCTCTCTCTCTCTCTCTCTCTCCTCTCTCTCTCTCTCTCTCTCTCTCTCTCCCCTTTCTTCTTCATCTTCTCCTTTTTTCTTTTTTTCTTTTGGAGACACTTATGGCACATTTTAAGAGTCCTAAACCACCTTTATCATACATCATGGGTAGAAAACTACCCATACTACTATGCAAAGAACAGTTATTCCTTTCCATTTGGTGTACATTTTAGGTAAACAACCACCCAGATTCCTTGGCAGAATTACAACTACAAGAAAAAAAGTTGGGGCCACTGAGATTGTGTTCTACTGAGCCAAGCTCTTCTTTTTTGTATGAACACTTGTTCTGTGTTCACCTGGCCCAGACCCACTGCCAGCTCTCTAGATCATCCGGTTGTCTAGCAGGTTCTACCCAGTGCTGCAAAGTTGCCATTTCTGTGGCGCTTTCAGGCAGCTTCATAAGAGCCCCCCCCCCCCCCCCCCCCCCCCACACACACATATATATATCCATTCTTTGGTACCATTTTAACATGTAGGTTTATCAGTGAAACTGAAAGCGCCACCCCAAGTGATTCCATTCCATTGCTCCCCCATTGACCTCAGGGCCCCAATCCCCCAAGAACATTGCATGGTGAAAGAAGACTAGAACTAGAAGTAGAAGAAGATGCTACGTTGTACATAATGGCCAGATTGTCTGAAAGACATACTGTGGCCATAGAATTGCTGCCCGTGCTACGTGGATAACTCTCACATGCATGCACACACACACGCAAACAAGGATTGAGAACAAAATGCTGACAGCAGAACATCTCATAGATCTAACTGACGCACATTGTCACCATGCCTACCTAACTTCATGGCTAACAATGAAAACGACAGGCCCCACGCAGCTTACCAATTGAACGTCAGTAACACAATACTAAGATGTCTTACCTTTGCCTGGCAAACACATTCATGAGCTCCTCCTTTTTTGAAAATGTGACATTGAACTATATTTTGTATATAATTATTGGTAAGTTCGTGTCTGTTTGAAGTTCAAGCTTCATAGGCCAATGATTAAGTCATCTTACACATGCATTATATATATATATATATCATTAACATCATTGGGGAATGAAATATTCATATATTATATGAATAAAATGCAGCCATTCAAAGGGATTTTAATGGTGAACTCATTTTGCATAATTTTCTCTTGTTTTTCAGGAACAGGAGATGAGCTATGCATGCTTAGACAGCAGTGGCTATGACCGTGAAAAGTGCAGCAAGCATTTCCAAAACTACAAACACTGCAAAGAGTTCTGGGCAAGTATTTGTAAAACAAAAGGTGTATTGCACTTAGGGATATGACAAAATAATGAATTCTCCCTTGGGTCCTTGCAAATAACTACAAACTAGGCATCAGGAGGGAACTGGTGTACCAGTATACTATCAATAAATATACCAGCTTTGGCCAGCTCTTCCACTGGTACATAGTAAATTATGGAGGGTGATGTGAGCTTGAGTTTGCCGCTTTCACCTACTATTTACTTCTCCACAAAAAAATTTAGCAGGTAAAATAAAATAAAATAAAAGGTGGGAAATGGGTTCCACCAAGACAGGTTAAAAATATTAATTTAAAAAAAAGAAAGAAAAAAAGAGCAAAGGCTTGGCATTGCCATTGCCATTGGGGATTGCAGCAACTGAAATTTTTAAAAAAATGAAAGAAAAAAAGATCAAAGAACAGAGACTAGGTCCCACTGAACATTAACTGGCCCTGCAGTTTTCTGATCATCTGACCAGCACCATTACCATTTGACCACAGATGCACCTGATAAACAAGGGCAAAGTTAAGCATGTATGTCACCCTACATTTACTTGACAGAGAGACTAATACTTGTTCATTCACTTCCCAAAGAAACACTCATTTATTCCCTTCACACCGAGTTGACATCAGCAACAACTGGTTTGGTTGCAGCAAATCGTGGCAAAGGACAGGAAAAGGAAAGGTATTGAGCCATACCTACCTGCCCCTGAAGATCGCAGACAGGCAATGGAGGACTACAAGCATGTCATGCCTTGGAAATGAATGAAATTACAAAGTAGCTCTTATTTGTATTGTCAAGAGGATAATACACAATTCAGTGTTAAAGTTGACTGTGGTACGTGTATTTTGTACAAATGAGTGCATTTAGTGTGCGGGTGTGTGTGCATGCTTGTGTGTGTGATGTATGTCTGTGTGTTTATGTATGTATACAGCTTACAAGTTCATGCATTGTTTTTGTACATTGCCCCCTGCCCACCCTCATCCAGTTTTGAAAGACTTGCATCCAGTTTTTGTTATAATCTGTTGTTGTTTGTTTGAATACAGATTTATATGTATTTTCACGCTTGTGTAACAGTTTATGTATATATATATATGCAACTGGTGTGTGTGGGTGTGGTTGTTAAAATTATATTGCTGTAATTTGACAAATATATTTCAGTTTGTTATTTAAACAGTAAAGCTTTTCTTGTAGCTGATTACAAATTGTAGTTGCTCAAAACTGAATTACCTAAAAGCTGAAAACCTGTACGAAAGACCTATTGATGTAAAAGTGCATTTGTTGAAAAAACAAAAAACAAATAAAGGTGTCCTTGCTTGCTTCAAATTGTCACTGTGGGTGTGGTGCATATTGCCAGTCAACACAGCACCACATGGTTGTCAAATCAAAAGCTTGTGAGGAAGAGGTGGGAATTTGAACTTTGCGTGAAGTGTCAAGTGAGAGTGGGCTTAGGAATGCTTATAATATCAAAATCAAACAAATAATATTGTGCATGAAAAAGCTGAACTGTGGCTGCTGTTTGCTGTACAAGCTAAAGTGTAGCATCAGACCAAAAATACTGATGGAATCTAAATAAAATCTACAAAACAAGTAACAGCCGGCATGTGTTCATTGAATCAAGTGTGGCAAATTATATTTATTTCAATGCTGGAATCAGACTTAAATCAGCATGCATTCCGCCGGTCAACACAGCACCACATGGTCATCAAATCAATAGCTTGTGAGGAAGAGGTGGGGATTTGAACTCAGCATGGAACTCTTGTCTTCTGTGATAATGTTAGGAGGCTCTTTTTTTGTTTGCATAGATCTGCATGTGTGGCAAAAGTGCAATGACAGTATACCTCCAATACATTCTTAAATGAACACACAAATGCAAACACACACACAACCAACATAGGGTGTGTATTGAAAGGTTTACTCCACTCCGAAGTAAGCAAAGCATTACCGTATCCCCCATTAACACACCAGTTACCAGTTCAAAACTTTACACATGCACATACAACACACGCATGCACACACACACACTATCTTTCATGCCAGTGTGCATAAACAGTCGTTTTGTAAATTGGCTGCAGTGAGAGGCAGCTCTTCATGCCACTATTGCCACACATAAAATGTAAATCATAAAATGGTATAGGATATGGTGAATAACTGAGCTTTCAATTTCATGCAGAAAAAGAAGGTAAAAGCATCCCATTTATAAACAAGGTTTACTGCCTTGCCTCCCAGTGTGTGCTTAGTGATACTGGAAGTCCTAGCATTACTGTCAGCATATGCCCACTTTGTTTGCACCTGGTCAGGTTATTAGTAACAATAGACCATCACACCTAATTTGATCATGAAGAGATCAATAGTACACACAAAAAAAAAATAGAACTGGCAAACATTCCATGAAGTTTTGAACCTTTATTGTAACTGCTGCCATGAATACAGCAATCTGGTATGTTTACCAGCTGCCTCTGTTTACAATGGTGTATTGTTAAACTAAGTTTGGTTGCGCAATGTCAATGATCAGCAGTTCAGAAGATAACAGTAGAAACAGTCATATTTTGATTATATGAGCCATTGAAAATAGCAGACAAATCTTTTCGCTTGACACTCTGGTTCATGATGAATCATCACTTTCCTATGTTTGGTTACAAAAGCATTTGTGCAAATATCTGGATAAACATTCAGTGAAATATTGAATTTTGACAGTAACCATGATCATGAGCATGGCAGTCCAATATTTTCACAAGACACTCTGGCTTATCAAATCAAATCAATCTTTATTATTCATCAATATACAAAGCATCAAGATGAACATTTTCCTTTGACACATGGGCTCAAGAAGGTACATTTAAAATAACAATAAATATAAATACATAAAAATCTCACTCACATTCTCTCCCCACTCGCCTGCCCCGGCTTCGTCCACTGACATACACCCACAAACACACGAGTAATGCTCAGAACATGCGTCCATCCATGCGCACGCACACACACACACACACACACATATCAAACTAACTGGGTTGCAAAAGGATGAGCAGTTCAGAAAATACTGTGCAAAGAGTTGTATTCTGATTACTAGTATATATATATAATATGAACCCTCTCTGTGACCATGACCTTTGATAGCAAACCCATCTTCCCCCCCATCACATTTTGGCTCACAATTATGCACCACCATGCCAAGCTTGACTACAATAGGTTAGTAGTTTAAAAGATAAATGGACAGTCAAACAAATGATTCTAATATTGGCCAAGTTAATTAGTAACTGGATTTTAGTGCCCTCTCAGCCACACAGGGTCACCTCACGACAGTCCTACTCAGGTCATAAGCAGCTGCACATTTCACAATTTTTCTCATATATATATATAACCCTTTGTGAAGTCAGTCCACAAAACCACTCCGCAAACATCAAACAAAACATAATGTATACACAAACATCAAACACAAATTTTCAAAGTGTTAGTCCCTTCAACATTACCCCTACAAAAAGAGCACATAAGGCTAGGACATGCTGGTATCATTGACCATTCCATCTAATTTATTGATACCAGATTAAAGAAGAATATAAAAAAGGAATGGACACACAATACAAAATTAAAAAATGTTATATAAATGCATAATGACATACCAGTGCCATATGGCAGCAAGCTGCACATACCACTTGCCATCTATCATCTCCTAGATGCTCAACAAGAGCCATACAAGAAAGCCTAACTCTTGGCAAAAAATATTTCAGTTTTCTTGAAAAATGTAAGGAGAATGGACCGTTAGCAGAAAAAATGACAAGACAGAAAGAGCAAGAGGACTAGGCAGAAAAACAAGAGAAGAGATAGGAAAGGGGAATCAAATGACAGCCCTGAGATTCCAGACAGGGGTGAAATATCAGACATCCCAGGCCTCCCTTCAGGATATATTGGCCAAATACCTCCCCATAACTTGATTACAGGGAGAACAATGAGCAAGAATATTTCATGGAGTTGAACATGCCTGCCACCTGCCAGCACTACATCCTAGTTCATTTTCAAGGGGGAAAGATGCTGACCAGCAGAAAAGTTAAAATATTTCCAAAGGACCAGTTTTCATACTTTATTTCCACTGAATCAATGACACCCGTAACTGATTATGCAACTTCCATTTGTGTGGCCTACAAACTGACCACAGGAATCAGCGTGGAAAAGAGATGCACACATTCGTTTTAGTGAACCATGTTTAAACATACATGAATCATTATTAATTAGCATGATCACTACCTCACATTTCTAAATACCCTGTAATTTTCTCATGGGACAAGAACGAGTCCGGTGTGGGACCAACAGGCTCCTATCAGCAACTACACAGGCCTACAATCTGTTCCTGCCACAGTTACACTACACCCGCTTTGTTTCTCAGACTTGTTTAACGCCGAGTTGTCTCTGGAGAGGTACTGGTGGGGATCCAGATCCCAGGAGGTGAGAAGGGGGGAAGGGGAACTATACCAAGCACTAAGCACTACACTGTGGGCGAGGTGATTTGTCACAAGTAGTAGTAGTAGTAGTAATTGGATTTTAAAGTCCTGTCAACCACACAGAGTCACCTCAGGACAGTCAAACTCAGGTCATAAGCAAATACACATTTCTAAACTCTTCTCACATATATATCAACCCTCCATCAAGTCAATCTACAAAAACCAATCACTTTGCAAACATAAAACATACATAAGCTGCATGGACTTGCCACAGCTATTACCTCATTCCCTGTTTCCATAATCTCAAGACTATTTCAGCAATGCAGCAGGACCAAATCCAAGGTACAGCTGCCTGAATTATGCACAGGTGTGTATGCAGAACACAGAAAGCTAATGCACAGTTCATATTACTGTCAGAAGAACAGTTCAAACCCAAGTCTCAGTGTATCTGAATATATCCATTCCTAAATGGAATGTTAGGTTCTTTGCCATTCAAAAATGAAAGTTGTAGGCGAAAGTACCATAATCACACAGAATTTTAAACATAACAGGATGTGTACACAATTTGGTGAACATACTGAGAGGTAAAAAAAATGCCCACACTTCAACCACACAGTAATATCCAAAGTAAAGATTATCACAACATCACAGCTTTTGCCAGTCCATTTTCCATAAGTTTGCATGGACACTAATAAAGCTGAGCAGGACAGAACCATATAACATCCCAGGTACATACCTGGATGCATACCAAACGCAAAAAGCTCGTGCACAATTTTACAATAAAAAAAAAATTCAAACCAAGTCTCAGTCTCAATATTCCTGATTATATGTATTCCTAAATGGAACACCATTTTTTGCCATTTATATGTAATGGAGTGGAGCGGTAGAAGGACAGGACACAGGCAGCGGAGTCAGTCAAAATGGAGACCACAGCAGGCGGCGGCGGCAAACAGGCTTTATTCTACAGCAGCAGACAACTTTCTCAGCACCCCCAAAATCCTCACGCGCACGCATAGATAAGAGAACTGCGCGGGCCGCAAGAGAACACACGCTATCGCTACAATGAAATCAGCCCTCTGGACCACAAAATGGCTGACTATTGTGTTTCCTTGGCCCGCACAAATACAGTTTCCTCAACAATAACTAAACTAATTAAAACATGAAAAACATCAAATGAAAGCTACAATTACAACCTTTTAAATCGTATAGACAAAATGTACACACATGACTTATTTTATTTACAACAAGAGTGGGAAGCGTGGCTTGCACCTATCTATAAGCAGATTCGTACAACTAAATCACAACTAACACAATGTACAAAATATAACTGTCAATAAAACTTACATCAGAATAAAGAACACGCTCCCACGGTTAAAATGGTACATAACAATTACAATACAACGCTCTATAAGAGAAGCAAGACACACTCAAAGACTAGTACTAAAACAATCGGTGCGAACTTTCGCCTGGGGCGCGTTATTTTAGTCGCAGCAGCGCTGATAGTGATACCAAGTAGTCTATGAATATAACTTAGCTTCTACAGTACACAATACTCAATAAGTTCATTTCAACCCAAAATAAACACTAAACATGAAGTCAGCTAAGCAAAATACTATACGACAAAGCACTGATCGACACAGAATTACTTTCATCGAGTCAAAACAACGATTCACTACTATTCACTAGTACTACACAGAAAATGCGCCATGCAGACGACGGCTATAAAAAGAATGGACCTAGAGAGGAATCGGCAACTGATTAAGCTCGATCCTGCGTCTAAATAAGATCTAAATAAACATTCTAAGATGCCAGATTATATTACACATGGCTTTGGTGTATAACGAAAAGGACTAGGTGAACAAGGAGTAGCGGGTAAACAAACAAGCGGTCAAAATATTAAGGGAGTAAACAGATTTGAAAATGGCGCGCACCAGCGGCTATCGCCGGTCGGCTGTGAGAAGGCCATGTGGCGTTACGCAACACGCAGCGCTTCAAAACAAAAGCGTCGTCTGCTCCAGTTCCCGGGTTACTAACAGTACAGTAATGAAATTGCATGGATCTGATAACCGGGCGGGATTATTGTAAAAACGTACAAAGAGCACTTGCTCACATATAAAAAAGACATAAGCACAAATGCCACAATCATGAAAAATGTATGTAACAAGACATGCACACAATGTAGTGGACATATTGAAAGAAAAAAATCTGATCACAACCATACAAATATAAAATCCATTGATCACAACCATACAAATATCAAATCCACTGATCACAACCATACAATCACATAAATATAAAATCCAAAGTGAAACTTATCACAAAACAAGGATTATGCAATCCGTCTTCCATACATCTGTTTTCAGATACAAAGAAAGCAGAATAGCAACCTTAAAATTGTCTATCAGTCTTGTAAACATCCCTACATGCTGATGTGAAAGCACAGGAACAAAGCTTTGTTAAATGTAAGCACCATTGCATTTTGTTTTGGCATCACAAAAGCAATGGAATCAGGGCCTTTCTGTTGGGTGGATACATTTCAAATTGCTGCTGGTACCTGAAACAAAAGAAGCCAAAAACTGAGGGGGGAAAAGTCCACCTAGAAAAGAAAGAACAAAAGGAAGGTCCCCCCTCCCCCACAACACACACACAGAAAAAGCATGTGTGCGTATTATGTGTGTGTGTTGGGGAGGGGGGCGGGGGGTGCATGCCGTCTTGCAAGTATGTGTGTGTGCGCATGCTTGCTCTGCTTGAAAATTATTTTGAAAATATTTCAAACTAAGGCTGAAAAAAATTAACGGTGTCCAGCAATGAAATTTGTCACTCCATGCTCAGCCACACAAAGTAGACATTACACTGACTGTTCACATCCCCATCCATGTTATCTTGAGGTTCACCTGTACTTAACTGACCAGCTATGTTAATTTATCTTCAGGTTTATCTGTACACAACTGACCTATGTTATCTTGAGGTTCACCTGTACTTAACTGACCTAAGTGGAGAACACATTGCCTGAACAATTTTTCTTTCTGCCCTTCTCCCCCTTCCCCCTTTCCAAATCAAACACACAATCTCTTATTTCAGCTTTGAATAAAATTATAAGAAGCGTATCATGCAAGTCAGCTGATGCAGAACCAAAGAAGCCAATCTACGCTTTGTACAAACCATGCATGGTTGTGTCTGGAGCGTGGGATAAATGTTGCAGCACTGAATAACGCCCACACCAAACCAGCAAGTGACCAAGTAGCAACTGACCTGCACATACAGCAAGGTGCATTACGTACATTGCTGGAACATTAGTTTTGTGCCAAGATATACCACTAACAGCCAGTGACCATGTAGCAACTGACCTGCACATACAGCAAGGTGCATTACGTACATTGCTGAAACATCAGTTTTGTGCCAAGATATACCACTAACAGCCAGTGACCATGTAGCAACTGACCTGCACATACAAGGTGCATTATGTACATTGCTGAAACATCAGTTTTGTGCTAAGATATACTGCTAACAGCCAGTGACCAAGTAGCAACTGACCTGCACGTATAACAAGGTACATTACATACGTTGCTCACTCGTACATTTTGTGCCCAGATACACTGCTAACCAAGAGCTGCCTCCAAGTGATCAAGCAGAGGACTGAAATTGCAGGATGCAGAGCTTGTAGAGACCATGTGTCACTAACAATGTTGCCATCTAAGTCAGTGAGTCATGCCTGCAGTCACAAGAGCAGTGGAAGTGTAATTTCAATGTGACACAAGATGTGTCCAACAAATAATTAGACAAGAACACACTGCACAGGACAATAAGCCATTATAGTCTTCATATGAGACTGACACTACCATTGTAAATGATATCTACACATTAGAACAGATAGTAGCCGCAGTGTGCATATGCACAAGCAATTGCACACACACACACATACATGCCTGCACACACACACACACACACACACACACATGCATGCAAACAAAATGGACTGTTTACCATCCTATCCACTCCACAAGTTCTCCAAAGTAGTTTGGACAAGTGATGACTTCAAACAATCCTCCATATGGAATATAGTAACCAGTGCACCCTGAAACCACGCAGGAACAACCGCCTACTTTAATACAAAAAGGAAAATAAAATAAATTGTTAACAAATGCAAGAAAACTGTAATTTTTGAATACTCAGTAACTTTGAAATGTCATAACTCCAAATTAGTAATAAATCTGTCAGGCCACACTGTAACCTTACATTTTGCATCAATGACCTTTTCTGCCTTTCATTCTATTCATCCATTTATGCATTGTACAACAGTTCAGAGTGATAACCATTTGACCATACAGTAAGTAAGTTGGTGTTTTACGCCCAGTCAACCGGTGTGGTTATATCAGGGCGATTGACCATACAACTACCTAACAAACATGGATGCAGCTAAGCTTACATCACCTTCTTCACCCTATATAACTGTCCTGGTCGACTGTTACTTACTTATATCAGTGCACAAAGTTGCTTATATCACCCTCTGTTTACTTGATGAGAAGACTTGTTCATTTGCTTCACACAGAACTGTTCATTCCTTCAATAATTTTAAGAATCACTGTTAGCTGTTACCCATACTACACCAACAAACCATGCCCATGTCACAAGGAATCTTCACACCCAGTTTCATCTCAACGGGTTCTGAGACTCAAGCACCAAATCATGGCACTGACTGACAGACAGACAGACACACACACACTCTACTTATAAGATCTAGAAAAAGACTTTTAGTGACAATTTGCTAGACTGAATGTAAGTACTATAACAGTATTTAAGTATATACCATTGCAAACACAGCAAAAGAATGCAGGTATATAGGAACCAAAAGCATGCAGGTAGGGAACAAATCCACCATGTTTTTTTCAGGTAAATGATCAAGATCACCTTTTAGACTTTGCAAGGACTGCAACTACTGTGTTAATAGCGAAAGAGTTGTTACCCATACTACTATAGCGACATACTACCCCTCCTGTTGCAAGGAATCTTGACAGCAAGTTTCCTGAGGATCAAGCACAAAGCCACAGCACAGACACCGAGACCCACAGATACGTCTTTAATCATATAAGATTCAGAAACAGAGACTCTTCTATACTTTTATTTCGAGATGAGGCTCTTCTTTACTTTTATTTCTAAGATTTACAGAATTACTTTGAAGAGTGACAGTTTGCTGGACTGGACGTAAGTACTGTATAGCATATAAGCAGAGCCAAAGGATGCAGGTATACAAACCAAAAGCATGCATGGGGAGGGGGGGGAAACACACCCTGTTGTTCTTGTTCTTCGGGTAAATGATTGAGATCACCTTTCAGGTTTCTCAAGGACCGCAACTTCCAATCTGCCCAGCGATTAATGATGTAGCCAACAACAAACAGCAAGATGCCCAAGATGAAGCGTGGGTCACTGCAGCCATAAACCATTCACATAATTTCTTAGGCTGATGAACCAGTCGATCACAACAGTGTATGAGACAGACATTGTAAAAAAAATTATCAAATGAAACAACAACAAAAGTAAATGACTGCTAGTAAGGGTAAGTAAGTAACTTGGTGTTTTTACACCCAGTTACTTACTTACATTTACCAGCAGTCATTTGCTTGTTTCATTTTCTTTACAGAACTAAAACTGGGGAAAGGTGATAAACAATAAAAACAAAGGTATAAGAATGTACAACAGTTTTAACAAATAAAAATTATGGTTTTCTCAGGTATTACAAATTTGGTGGTTAACTACACACACACACAACACACACACACACACACACACACACACACACACACACACACAAACTAATAATAATAATAAATTAATTTTTTTTTAAATACCAGAACTAAAAAAGAAGACAATAAAGAAGAAGACAGTCTGACAGACACTTACAAAGTACTTACAAAAAGAAAGAAATGGACCTGATATTAAAAACTGGCAGCCCGTAACCCTCTATAAAACTTTAAACACTGCTCATTCAAGTGGAGATTCAGCTCTGTTTTAGTTCAATTTAAAGCTGATGACTATAAAGATACACTTTAGCCTAAATGATACAGTTGCCCCCATTATCAGTGACATGCAAGTGCAATGGCAAAAATACAGGGTTCAAAAACACTACTATTACTTATCTGAAACAGAACGAGGCCCAGAACTACCATTACTTGTTCTCATATTACCAAATGTTGAGACTTACTAGTAATAGTTGTCATCATAATCAGCTGATCCTATAAAGTCTGCATTGATGAAGTGAAACAAAGAGTTTGGTCCAAGTCCACCCAGTGTGATTCTGCAATGACAGTTGGTACCTTTTACAATATGTAGTACTAGTAGATGTTGATGAGCATGCTCTCTCTCTCTGTCTCTGTCCCACACACACACTCTCTCTCTCTCTCTCTCATTTTATTACACACAAAGACACCCACCCACCCACCCTCTCTCTCTCTCTCTCTCTCACCTCCCTCCCCACAATACTCACCCAACAGGTACTGAAGAGCTTCTGTAGCGCATTATCAGTGGGTGTATGACTCCCCTGTGGGTGTACAACACAACTACATGTAAACTGTAATTCACTTTTTCATACATGTACTGTGAACACATTTGACAACAAAGCTTAATACAACAATACTTAACAGACCTGTATGAGGTGACACCTGTAGCGGCAGCTTACCATCACTAAAGCACACACACACCACACACAAGAGAAAAAACTCATTCCACGCATTTCAGTGTCTCTTTACAGGCAGGGAGAGCATTAACAAAGTGAAGATATATAAATATACAAAGAACACAGCCTGGCAACCAGTGAGGTTAATTTGTAAATGTATATATCTGCACATAATCACTTCTTTGGCTTTGGAACCCAGGACGCAAGCAGTTCTGTTTCACCCCAATTTCTGTGGTCAATGTGCATGCAAAAGAGAGAAGAAAAAAGGGGGTAGGGATGGAGGAAAACATAAGGAAAGAGAAAACTAACATCCTACTTTGGCCGATACCTTAACGACCTTGAAGCTGAACACAGTTCTACAGACACCATGCTTCTGACATTCAGGTGGCATACTGGCACCCACAAACTTGATCCAAATGTCTCTACTTCTATTGCAAAGACATGTTCAAAACATGCATACACACTGAACAAAATTAAGCGTGTAGCTTATCTGGTTCAAAGGTTACAGGTTAAAACATTTACAGGAAGAACATCAAAATTTCATCCAAGTTCCAATACATGTTAAAACATCAAATTTGAAAACAACCACAAAGACATACTTGCTGCTTACAGCGGCATGAGCATTTTTTGCTGTCAGCCCACCCTGTCCCCACCCCCCACATGTATACATTACACTCTTAGAGCTTCACAAACACTAACATATAGTCTTAGAATATATATATATATATTTATACATATGTTTCATTATTTCAATTTTTACCGTTGCACATAATGAGCCAGGAACAGTCCTAAGAATGTGTAATTCACAAATCCTCTCTGGTCTCCATAAAAGACAAAAACCTGAAACACACAAAGATACCTAAGGCATAATAAGAAATCAGATAGGCTAAAAGTGTACATGGACATTTCTCTTGGCTGCACATAAGTAAACTGTCACGTGTCACTGTCAGTGTTATGTGTATGCATGTGTATGCTCCAGCCCCCCCCCCCCCCCATTTCACACACATATTCACACATAGTTCATGGATGGGCAGCAATCATGAGATCTAACACAAATTAAATATGAAACAAAGTCAACCTAAAACAAGCAAGTAAATGCAGATCACTTACTATCACACACACACATAATCATGGACTCAGTAATACTAAATCACTAATAATTGTAATACTATACCCAGTTACCCAATATATTAAATGGCTGGCACTGCTTCCTCTCACCCCACCCCACTCTCACCCCAACAACCACCTCCCCAAACGAATGGAAACAAAAATGTCCAGTAAACTGTACATATGTAAAAGGTAAGATTTTTTAAATGGACACTTACCAGAGTAAAGAGAAGAACACCAGGCACAGCATCAGACAGGATGTGTCCCAGTCGCTGGGGTATGGATGGACCCCACTTGGCTTCCTGACATCAAGAAAAATCAATAATGCAGTTTACCAGAGAATAGTTGAAACAGAAGTAACTTGGGGATTTTTTTATGCCCATTGGACATATATATATATATATATATATATAATATATATACATAAGGGGTCGCGCTCATTGCAAAAATTTGCGTAAATATTGCATTTTGTGGGTGCCATATGCATTTTAGCCACATCCCTGCATCACCGTAAGCAAAATGGTCAAGTCACTCAACACTCGATCTACTCGCAAACTAGATCTACTCCGGCATGCACTTTAAATTCCAGTCAATGCCATGGCCCATTTAATCTGTGTCTGCTGCGTCACTCAACACTATATCTACTTGCAAACTAGATCTACTACAGCGCACACTTTTAGATCATGAGAATAAACTAGATCTACGAGAATGTCCTTTTCATTTTTCTTGCGTGCTAATTATAGCGTTGGTTTTGCTCTACGCATTTTTCGTACCACTGACGCAAAACATGACATGTTGTGCATAAACAGATGCAAATCACTTAAAGTCAGCACGACCCCTGGTTGTATATAATATATACAATAGTACCTTATAACCTTGAAAGGAAATCTGCTTTGAAACATACCATCAATGTAACATGTAAATGAATAAAATGCAAATTAAACGTATACATGTGTATGATAAATCAACATAAGACAATAATATATTACACATAAAAGAGAAGAAGTGATATACACTGATAAGTGTTTAAACAAACTGCAATATTAGTTAAAAACAAGGTAGTAGCAACATAACATATGCACACATGCAGATATACACATGTATACATTCATTCACACACACACACACACACACACACACACACACACACACACACAAACACACACACAAGAGAGAGAGAGAGAGAGCCTGGTAGTACATTGCCAACATATTTATAAACAGGCCGGAAGAATCCCTGAGAAAATAATAAAAATATTAAACTAAAGTAAGCAGCCACACGAAAGTAAATCTGGGTCATTGTCTTATTCTTAAACCTCATCAACACGGCCATGTGATTCTTTATCTTTTCACTGGAAAGGAAATACCTTGTTTTCATGCTTGCCGTATGGTGCAGGGGAGATAAGCTGTACAACGAAGGTGATGATGGCCAACAGCAGTCCCAGCCCACACAGTGACAAGTTAACTATTAATCGTGTGTCTGATCCTGCATACAATCTGTAGGGAATGCCCTGCAACATAGTGACCATGCACAATAAACCACACAATAATCATTATTCTGCATCATATTTTTTTAGGAAATGACCTGCAAACTTGTGAAACATGGTGAACAATGATCCATGAATATGTTCCTGCATCATACACTGATACAGTCTGCAGAGAATTCCACGCAAGTGCAACACAAGACTATGAACAGCGAACCATGTGTATGATCCTGCATCATATGATATAGTCTGTAAGGAATTCCCACAACATAGTGACTATGTAAATGAATTATGCACACGATCCTGCATCACAGTCTGTAGCCTACTGCCTAGTGAGTAGTGTAGGGAATGCCCTGCAACATAATGACTACGATTACGAACAATGCACTTATGTAGTCTGTAGGGAACGTAACTGATATTATTGTAATAACGACCACGAACAATGAAACATGTCTATGATCCTGTATGACAAAAATGGCCTGCAACAGAGTGCCTATGAACAATGAACCATGCACATGAATTTATGGTCCTGCATCAAATTGGCGCTATTGGCGTCTTTTTGTTCTTGCGACAGAATCATTTGGCAGGGGGAAAAAAAAGATCGTTCAACATTATCAACAACCGCCGACATGCTAACCTCAAACAGAGCCATATTCACCAACTGTCAGTGTCACATCACATTCGCTGACTAAAGGTGTGTCGTAACACTCGCTCGCACGTTGTTTTCTGCGAACGGAACAAGTCTCATACGGCTTGACTTCTATACTGTCTTTTTAAATGTATTCCCCGGAATAATTTTTTCATAGTGTTAAAGTCGACGTGGTCGTTCTGGGCTAACCGTCCCTAATAGTCCGTACGGTCTCTGTGGACGTAAAGTTACATCGAAAGGGAAACAAATATTTTTAGAGCTCAGAAGCTGTGTGAAAGTCGAGGTGAACGTCCTGAGTTCCCCGTCCCCTATGTGGACGCCGATAAAGAAATCTTCTTCTTGACAGACGTCAAAAACTGGACTCTGTCAGCGCCTTGCAAGTCCTGTTTCTTATGATGCTTTGTATGACTTTCAGTCTGTTTGGAACACTTTTTGTTTTCCAAAAAATATAGTGTAACAAAAAAAATATTTATATATTTTGGTAGAAAGATGTAAAAGGAAAAGTAGGCAAGTAGGCCTAATCCGAATCGGAATCGCATTCAACGTCCGGTCATCAAGTTGTTGACGCTGGCGGTAATACGCCCAGAAATGCGTGTGTATCTGGTGACCTGTTTACGAGTCAGGAGTTTCTTCTTCTGATTTACACAAGAAGGTCTTACGTAATGGAATCCATCGTTGGTCTTCGTGAGAGTGAAGGGATGAGCCCTAAAAGTACAGACGAATCGGAACTCCCGCCATCGAAAATTTGTGCCATGGACAAATACGATGATTCGAGTCCAAAGAGCAACGGCAGTCTTTATGAACTGTTTACCAGATTTGAAGCGTTCAACTTTGACGACGACGTTCAGTTTCAGTCTGGCCTGTCAAAGATTTCTAGCCTTCGTAACACCAGCAAAACGGAAAACCACGCCAAAGACATACTAAAAATCAAAGCTTTTTATTATTCAAAGTAAGGATTTTGGTTTAATTTTTATGGATTTCTTGCATAACAAAACTCATGTTTTTCAGTATTGAGCATCGTTTTGTAATGGCTTGCTTGGGACAGTCTGTAGATGGACTGTTCAGTGGGTGTGACTGCCTGGGGATTGAATCATCGATTGGCTAGAATTCGATTTGAAGGGTGTCTGTCACTGTCAGCAGCATGGGGTCACCTCAATCGGAATAAGTAAGTAAGTAAGTAAATTGTTGTTTTACGCCCAGTCAACCAGTCCTCGATCGGAATGATCAGTCATCAGATAAATATACACAAAAGGTTAAAACTATATAAAAGTTAAAACTAAAAAGAAAGCATTTTTAAATTGGTCACTACAAAACAGTGCAAATACTGTAAGTGTAATACTGTATGTAATAGACCCCTCTTTCAAGCAAACAAAGGGTTATTTGATAAGCAAATGATTTTTTTTTAATTTATGTATCCGGCAGTTGGATGAATTGTGATGTCTTGTATTTCTAACTAATGTAAGGCATCTAATTCTAAAGTGCCATGCCCTCTGGGCACTTTATGAGGTTTCATCCATCCACAGGATAACTAGATAAGTGTTTGCATAGTTTGATACAAAAATGCGTATATTATACAACTGATTATATATAATAATATGAATATCACTAAATAGGTAAATGAGGGCAGGGTATAATAATTTTAATATTTAAAACAATTTGACTCCAAGACATAAAGCTAAAACTAGTAAAACTAAAAGGCAGCATGAAGAAGAATGACATGAACATGTTTGAAGAAGAAACATGCAAAGCTATTTAAGGGAGACAGAGACTGAGGAAAAAATAGCCTAGAGGTGATTGTGCATATATAAATTATAATGTCAAACTTGAGTTCAATTTTTATAATGAAAACTATATATATGATATGTAATTATAGAGCTTTAAAAAGTATTCTTCTTGATTGATTGTTCATGATGCTTCATTGTTTTCTTTTTTGCTTTCAGGAATATAGAGCCATTTGATTTTGCTGCCTATATGGAATGGAGCCAAAAACAGACAGCTGAACCTGAGAAGAGAACATCTCCACAAGATTCCCAAGCCTGCCCTGCAGATGATAAAAGTCATCAGTCAGCCAGGTCTCAACAAGCTGATGGAGCAGGCCCACAATCACATCTGTCTAATAAACAACAAACTTTAAACCATAAACCTGAGTCAAGTTTGCAGGGACCAGAAGAACAGTCAGACAGTTCTTTTGGAAGTAATATCGGCGTTGTTTTAAATGTGGAAGATGTTCACAGCAGTGGGGGCAGCAAACCCGATTCAGAGTGCAGCCCAGAACTGTCATTTGCAGAGATTGCTGAACTGATTCAGAGTGGAAAGCCCATTCCTGGTCTGGCCCAGATTGAGGTGGTTCCCACCAACGAGGCTCCAACACCATCACAACTTCCCAGAGCAAAGAAACCATGGGAAGAGTGATCAGGGTGTCAACGGATTGAACAGGAAATACTGTCACCATCAGTACTACTGGCAGCTATCTGCTTCTTTTTGTTGTTGTTGACCACTGTGGTGGGTTACCGTGGAGTCTGGACAGGAAATTCAGGTCCTCCAGACCCGCAGAAGTTGGATTTTTGATTATTATTTTTTGCTAGCTTATCCAGCCAGCTAGCAAATCTGAAAATTTGCTAACCCGAAGGAATTATTTTTGGACCATGATTTATTCTGCTGAAAATAGGTAGTGGCAGGCAAAATTTGAACATCAACTCTCATTTTCAGACTTTAGTCTAAAATACAGAACTTTTTAATTAAAAAATAATGCAAACAAAATTATTTCAATAGCTTGTTTAGTTTTTGAGATATGAGCTTGCAAAGACTGATAAAATTAGGGCAGTGTTCAAAATAGTGATCTGAACCATTTTTAGCCATCCAGCAATCCAATGAAATAATCAAGGATAATGCTGACAACAACTTTATTACTACAAATGAACTGAGAGTAGACAGTTTCAAAACCATAAAACATCATGTGTTTGAACTATGTATATAATATATAACTCATTAACTGTCCACTTTAGTTTCACATTCCAGTACACATTCCAGCATGTTCACAGAGTGCTACAGATTATGTATTCAGTGATAAATACACAGAGCATGACTATATTTCCCCTGAAGATCTGGACAGTTGCTATGCTGTTCTGTTTCTCTAAATTAACAAATTTAATCAAAATGACAGTGCAGACATGCACAGCAATAGGGTTTTAGTCTTTACTTACGTGAAATTAAACATCCATAACTCAGAAAGTAATCAATGAATTTATTTCAAATTTGAAACACAGAAAGAATATACCTTGATCTTTCCACTAGTAAGTTTTGAAACCTTCTGACCTATTCCAACTCCTTTAGAACATATAACAAATTAAAATGTATGATAATGATAGAATACATGCCACTGCATGAGAAGTAATGTGTAGATTTGCTTCAGATTTGGACCACACATTGCACATTAAAATCTAACTTGGCCAAAGCTAGCGTAATAAGGTTAGTGTCTGAAATAAACTGCAGCAAAATTACTTAATTTTAGTTACCAGAAAATATGCACTTGGGTGCAAAAACAACAAAGAAACTATACAGCTAAAGAAGCCTTCAAAGCTGAGTACATCTCGGCCAGAAACTTGGGAGCAGTTACAATGAAGGTTCGGCCTGATGAGGAGGCGGGCTGCAAAACAGTGTCTTTTGCAAGTTTACACAACTTCAGCGTTGATTTTGCACTTGTCTCTCCATGCTGGCCACCTGAATATTGGCTGCCCACTGAGCTGAAAAGTGGCTTTTTCCTTGAAGTTTACTGTGCCTTCTTCAGGTGACAGCAGCTGCGTCACTTCTCCAATGTAAAAGTCCTCCGTGAAATAAACCAATCAGTTGGCCTTCCTGCTGAAAGCTGTAATCCTCAAAAGCAAACTGAACTGCTGCAGCCCTGTCTTCCTCTTCTTCGGGCTGAAGGTCTGGTCTTCCTCTGAATCACTTGGTAGAACAGCTGGCTTAACTCTGGCACTTCCTTGGACATTGATTCTGTGGGAAGTGAGGAAGTGGTGCAGCCGCTGCTGTTTCATCAGCTCCAAGAAACTGTTTCAATCTTCTAACCAGCTGAGGCATGGGTCCAAAGCAGCTGCAAGCAAGACGAATATACCTGAATGGCTGAAATCAGAAATAATGTACTAAAATATATTAAAAATTGAAACTGTTCAAGTGTTAAATTTAATTTCTTCTGTAGAAGTTATATTTAGTGTTCATACCAACATTGGAACTATATGCACCAAAGAGAAATGAACGAATGTGTGTATGTATGATGTATGTATTTAACACACTTGTATAAATACATAATTATTATTATTTATTTCTTATTATGCATAATCTAAGAATCTGAATAAGCAAAACGGCACTTTCTGAGGCGCTCTTGTATGACTGGAACTTGGTCAGTCTGTCACGTCCTAGGCGTTGGCCACCTTCCTTCTCCATCTTCATGAGAACTGTGTGACAGGCTGTTCCCAGACATCGCCCTGATATAACCGCACTGGTTGACTGGACGTAAAACACCAACTTACTTACTTACTGTTCCCAGACCCAGAAGATAATGGGCATTGCAGTAGAGCAGCTGTAATTCTTCATCTGTTTGCAGAATTCTCCATCTCTCCTCATCAAGTGAACCTCCAAAATATTTCATGACAGAAGCACGGTCACTCAAGACTGCTGACATTCCCCTAAGAAGGCATCTGAAAATCCCCTGGGTCTGATCCTCTGGGCATAGATCTGACAGCTCATGGAGGAGGTTGACAGCTACATCAACAAGAGTGATGGTGTTCTCTGTACCGACTGAAGTAAATCCTGGGCACACAGTCTTGCTGTCATCTGCTGGCCCACATACTTCTTGCCACATCGAGATGTTCCATCTGTGTGCAGATCCTGATTTTCTGAGTGAAGAAGAGTTTCAGCCGCATGAATCTTGCCAATAATGTGCCCAAAGTCCACAAATCTATCAGCAGATCTCATTGATCAATGGCAGGTCACGGCCAGGTATTGTTGCTTTCAGAATGTTCTTGGCAACGGTCTGAATAACAGCACCACATCTTCCTGGAGGCACCCCATTTTCACCAACCTATTGCATTACACAGACAACTGCTTCGTCCGTGAAGTATCCTCTTTCAGACAGAGGACTGGAGCTTCTTCTGCATCAGTGACATTGGCCTGTGGTTCTTCCTGCGGCTCTCGTTGTTTCCTCTTTAACTTGTCTGAGTTTGGCCTCATTCAATTTGCACTTCAAATCTGCATGCTTCAGTTGCATCATCCTTAGCTGAGCCCTGAAATGGTCTCATTCTTTCTGGAGATGCCTGTTCTTTGCAGCAGTTGCCCGCAGTTCGTCCTTTATCCTTGAACATTCTCGCTCCTTTGCTTCCAGTTTTCATTTGCAGGTGCCTTTTGTGTAGAAATTGAGACGCTTTCTCAAAGTAG
Source organism: Alviniconcha marisindica (assembly GCA_018857735.1). Taxonomy (NCBI): domain Eukaryota; kingdom Metazoa; phylum Mollusca; class Gastropoda; family Provannidae; genus Alviniconcha; species Alviniconcha marisindica. The sequence continues at coordinate 1,172,453 of JABMCL010000047.1, forward strand.
AATTTTCCTCTTTCAAAGCATTACTGTTGCCCTCTTGATCGTGAAGAAGTTCTGAAGTAGTTGAGTGATCCAGCTGGACTGTTAGTAGTTCAGAAGATGCACCTTGTAGACATTGTACAGTACAGTGTAGTTTTGCCTTGAGCTCCTCATTCTCTCCCTCCAACTTAAGTCCAAGGAGTGAAGGCAATGTCTCGTTGATGCAAGTTCATGGCCTTTATGCATCAGCTTAACAGCTAGTGCGGAATCTTCACTCGAGTGTGACATCTCTCTACTTAGGGAAACACTTGGCAGGTCAGGTCAGGACTGAGAAAAGAGGTGAGCTGAGGACATGAAGAAAAGGAAGGACTTGGCATTGTGGTGGTGGAGGGACTTGGCGCTGACAGACTGGGAGTGGGCATGGTAGGATTAGGACTTGGTGTTGACAGACTGGGAGTGGGCATGGTAGGATTAGGACTTGGTGTTGACAGACTGGGAGTGGGCATGGTAGGATTAGGACTTGGTGTTGACAGACTGGGAGTGGGCATGGTAGGATTAGGACTTGGTGTTGACAGACTGGAAGTGGGCATGGTAGGATTAGGACTTGGTGTTGACAGACTGGGAGTGGGCATGGTAGGATTAGGACTTGGTGTTGACAGACTGGGAGTGGGCATGGTAGGATTAGGACTTGGTGTTGACAGACTGGAAGTGGGCATGGTAGGATTAGGACTTGGTGTTGACAGACTGGGAGTGGGCATGGTAGGATTAGGACTTGGTGTTGACAGACTGGAAGTGGGCATGGTAGGATTAGGACTTGGTGTTGACAGACTAGCAGTGGTGGGGATGTACACACTTGGCACTGACAGACTGGAAGTGGGCATGGTAGGATTAGGACTTGGTGTTGACAGACTAGCAGTGGTGGGGATGTACACACTTGGCACTGACAGACTGGGAGTGGGCATGGTAGGATTAGGACTTGGTGTTGACAGACTAGCAGTGGTGGGGATGTACACACTTGGCACTGACAGACTGGAAGTGGGCATGGTAGGATTAGGACTTGGTGTTGACAGACTAGCAGTGGTGGGGATGTACACACTTGGCACTGACAGACTGGAAGTAGCAGAAGAAACTGTAGATGACAGCCTAAGAGGCATTTCTGATTTCAGGAAGGTGGACTGAAGCTGGCAAAAAAAATCAATTTTTGCTGTTTCTTTTTTGTCCTGGTAAGTTTTTCCTTATGATCTGTGGTCTTTTTTCATCGCCCTGATATAACTACACTGGTTGGCTGGGTGTAAAACACCAGCTTACATACTTACTGTGGTCTTTTTGATCATTCTTCTGAAGGCAACCAGGTTTGAAGACAAACCAGTCAGTTTGCTCCACCATGAAAGCATGACCTGATGTGTGGCTCCTTCCTTCTTCCTAAACCACTCCAAATCAAGAAGCAGCCCATTAGATGGTCTTGAAAATGTTGCATCATCAGTTGTATCTGCCGTTACAGTGTTAGTCCAAAAGCTTGGCCCTGGTCATTGAGCATTCTTGGAGGTGTGGCCCTACCCCTGTCACACTGAACTGCTGTAACAGGAAAGACTCGCTCTGAAGGGGAAGAAGTTTTTGTCTTGTTCCATTTTGTTTTGATATATATATATATATGACACAAGGTGGCGCAGCGTTTCTTTCGACAGGTACGGAAATAGGTGCAGCAGAAAATCTGCCACTTCATCGTAGCTCTTCCCACCACATTTCTTTGACAGGTGTGCTTTGAGCTGTAGCTTGTTGTTTGGGAGAACTGGTGGGAGATCTGGCCCTGCCGCGCCTACCCCTTCCACTTGCAAGAAAAGTTCATCTTGAAGAACTGCTCATCTAGCTCCTGTGTGATGGAATCTTTGAGGGCAATGTGGGGACTTCCACAGGGCTCAGTTCCCCAACTTCAGTGCGTCTTTCAGAGTGAAGCCTTGGTCCTTACTGAGCAAGTTCCTCTGGAAGTCGGAGTCTCTAGTGCTGACTGTTCAACTCCAGGAGTTGCATGTCAGTCTCCACTGGAGTGAATGCACATTTTAGCACTTGCAGTTTGCAGCGGTTGACTGTCGCTGAGTGACTCATGAGGCCCCTGGCACTGTGGGTGCCATCAGCTTCAGTTGGGCAATCTTGCCACATTGACTCCACCAAGCACTTTGGTTTGGAGGAGGGCCTCCTGCTGTTGCCAGGATGAGCAGTCAATGAGGAACTTGCCCGATGGTAGTGGGCGTTGCGATAAGATGAATCAGCTGATTGACTAATCTGTGTTTTGATGTTGTACTTATCAAGCAGGTGTTCTTGAATGTATGTCATGAAGTAATCACATGAACTTGCTTTTGATCAGTTGTATTGGTTAATAAATGAAATGTCAGTTTTGAAACATGCTTTTACTGGCTGTTTTTAGTGGTTGTGTTTGCTGTTCACAGTGTTGTGTCCAGAATTTTGTGAGCCAGATTTTTACTTGTGAATTAGTGTCTTGTGTTTGAGACTGGTTGAGAAGAATTCAGAATGTGTGATTCATCCCAAACTGATCCTGTGAAGATGGCAGGGTGTTAAAATGCAAGAACTAACAAGAACTCATCAAAGCAGTTCTCTCTAAATTATCTGCAAGGTCCTAAGTTTGTAATTATTGTCTGGAATCATGTGTAAGACAGCACAATCCCTGCAAGCATGCCAAAGGAAAGGCTAACACTTTGGCTTGCATGTTCATTGTAATTATTAAAACTTTGCAACAATTTCATTTTTCTTCTCTTCCTTTCTTTCTGTTTCTGTAATTTTATTATTAGATGAATTTTTAAAGAAAACCCCCAAAGTGCTCTGTGTTCTACTTTAGATCAGTTCACAACTCAGATTTAGGCACTTGCATGCAGTCTAGGTCAGGAATTTATACTTTTTGGGTAAATAAAAGCAAGTCCTGTCAAACAGAATCATTTGACAAAGTTTTCATGTCATTTTTGTACATCATTGTACAGCTGAAACAAAAAAATATTAACTATATATGCGTTAACTTCAACTTTCTCAAAACTGGAAAATGCTGTGATAGGACAGTCTGCTTTTTGGAGCTTCAGTTAATTTATTAGGTTGTTGTATTCATGAATAGTGGTAAAGCACCTGAGTCAGTGACAGTAAAGCACCTTGAGTCAGTGACGTCTGGGTATTGCCTGAAAAAGTATTTAAATTAAGGCCACATCACACACACACACACACACACACACACACACACACACACACACACACACACACACACACACATCAGGATATACATTACGACAATCACACACAGAGATCCAAGATACAGCATCAACGTTTATTTGGCACTGTACCCTTAACATTAGTACAGCATATCTGTGATGAACAAAAAAAGTATATCCCCAAACAATTATTCAGCATACTGCAGCATTCATTCATCACCTTCAAATGGAAGAATTACATTTTATCACGATATCTGAAAACTTGTCTGTAATTATATGCACAGGTAAACTATGTACAAATCATAGTAATAATCACAGTACAAGTATACATGTATGTAATGTACAAAGGGATGTATACTGTACATAACAATGGCAAAGAAAAAAAATTCATAACAATGTGTGCATGAACTTCGAATGGACTTAAATTGCTGTTCACAATGATCTAAAAAGTGTTTTTTCTCACCAGAATAAAAAGCTCTTAAATTCGAAAGTGGACTGCTGGTTTAGAATGTTATTGTAGGTATGGTGTTCAGGAGTTCGGAATGGAGTAAGGGAAACAACCAAGGCTTAGGGGGAAAGCATAAGTGAGGACTTGGGCAAGTGCACAGTTCAGTGTCCACGAGAATACCATCACACTTGAGCTGTTCATGGTGGCCTATCCCACAGAACTTGAACTCAAACTTGAAAACTCAAGGATAGTAGTGTTAGGTCCATTTGGGCCTATCTAACAGCCAGTCCTTGCTATACTACAACTATACTACACAGAGGGACAGTGAGCATGCTGTGTCAGTGTGTGAACACTGAGATGAGAACAAAAATGTTTTTTTCCCTCACCATGTGAATTTTGCCTTGCATGGATTGTTTCCCTTACCCTGTATCTGCAGTCTTCTGAACACAACTGCCAAGATCTGTGCCAATAGTCAATAGTGAATTATCTTTCAGCCACTCTAAAGATTTTCTTGACTGTGCTTCATGATGGTGTTTTGGTTCCTCTGTCGATTGTTTTGGTTACGAGTGTTTGGGTTTTTCTTTCAAACGAGATTGTTTTCCCTTTGGGGCATAATTATACATGTAAAAGTATATAACGGGCTTTAAAACATACACCATCACAAAGGAGACAGCATGTATGTTCTAGGTGATAGGTGATAAGACTGCAGCAGGGGTGTTTGTTTGCATTCTTCAGCTGGAATGTCAAACTTTGCAGGAATATGTGTATCACAGTCGTCCATGATCCTATAAAGTAAAAAATGGGTCTTTTCATTTACTGTGCTACATAATGTATTATTAACTAACTACACCGTCAAGTCATACAGGGTTTACATGCACATATTTTTGATTTCTTCAAACAAAACAAAACAAACAAACAAAATAACGCTATTCTATCAATTCTGATTATACCATTTTTGGTAAAACAAAAATATTCATTAGATTGTCTGCAAACTTGACTAGATTTGACAAGTCATTGTTTTGATTAGCTCCTGGACTACTACTACTTTCACTGCACAATCCGCACATGACACTGTCCAAGCCTCTCTATACCTATAGTCACACACCCAAAGCCGCTGATTCACAGAATCATGCAACACATGTTCAAACACTACTGTCAGACAAATGTAGCACACACGCACAAAAATCAAACGACTTTCACTTTCTGGTTGAAATGGGTTGGCAGTGGATGTACCTCATCCTTTCAAGGTAGGTCATTAACCGCTACCCTTTTCCTCTCTCCTCCAGGCAATCAATGGTGTGATGTCCTTGGCTTTTGCGCCCTCAGCCCACACATTGTGTTTCAAGCTCCTCACCAAATCAAATCTCAGATGCAAGCCACTTGTGACGGTTGCTTTGCTCATGAGTCTGCTAGCTTGTTCATTTGATTTCATCATGTCCAGATCTGTAGGAACCTTTGAAAATGGATGTTCAACACTTTTCACATATATATCAGTTCCGACTTCTCACTGAATTAACTGTTCCCACATTGGTACATGAAAAAAGAAATGGGCGGATATTTTCTTATGACGCAACCAGAACACTGATGAGCATCTCACAACCATGCCAGATTGCACTGAAAACCTCACTGATATCATTCATGTATGCTGACACACTGGCTGTTGAGAACAGTTTTATCACCATACAATGTCAAAGGCAGTGTTTAAAAAATAAAAAATAAATGGATTTCTACTTGCTAAATACATTAACTAAATACATTAACATACTGTTCAATACAGAATCTTTTTTCTTTACTGTAAGAAACTACTTCATTACTCCCCCCCCCCCCCCCCCCCCCCCCAGAAAGACATGCTTTAATACACACTCAATATTTCTAGAACAAGTCATCTGTTACTCCAGATATCCGTATCAATTAGTTACCAAATCAATCACATGTTTAGACTTTTTAAGTTTTACAACTTTACTTCAGACAGCCTACAATTTCGTACTGAAATATTCCTGCTAATGTTTAATCCCAATTCTGCATGTATTAAACTACTATTATGAGTTGGCCAGTTTCATCATGTTACCAAAAAAAACTGCTCCCTGCTGCGTACAATACATTTGTCCCATTCAGCAGACGTGCATCACAGACAGGTTCTAATAAAAAATAAATAATAAAAAACCAGTTCTCAGTCAATATAACACACACACACACAAAAAGGTTCACCATGAGCATGAAGCTTGATCTCCTTGACAACGCAACATCAGCGCATAAAGATGAAAAGGAAATACTTCTGGTGGGGATTCAGTTTTAAGTACAACTTGTCTCCTCCATCAGACTTACCCATAGTCAAGTGCAGACTATCATGATGCAGAGCTAGAATTCTTCAGCTGCTAGTTCTGAAAGTGGATCAGACTGAAGTTATCACCCCAAAGAATGGCAAAATACATGTGATGCTTTTAAGTTATTCCCAAAATGGTGGTCGCTAGCTGTGCGAGAGAAAAAGGGAGGAAAAAAAGGGATAGGGGAGTTAACCCATGGCTGATCCAAATAAGACTCTTAGATACAGACTACTGGTCTCCCCTGTGCCAAATCTTTCACTAGTGTTGTGCTGGCAGCATAACGCATTTGCCTCAGCGCACTGCAGTGGACAAGCTGCACTGAAGACATAGTAGAATCGAGTAAAAGATATAGTGCAATCAAGTGGACACTGCACTTGACTGTGGCTGTATATGCATGTACACTACTTTTGGTGGCTATGGTACACATGTAACTGCAGAAGTAGCAAATAGAAGCATCCCATACAATCCCATTAACAATTGATAATCTTTGATAAAGGAAGGCTTTGCAGGCTTTGACTATAATGCTCATTCCTTTCACCCTTTTAGTTCCTGCAACCGAATAATTATTCAATCCAGCATAATGTTTGTGCCTCCAGCTCTCTTGCTGATTGTGGTATCACTTCAAAAATAATTAAGAGCTATTTAAAAAATAGCTTTTGTAGGTTCTGTAGCTTGTGAGAAGAGCTAGAATTGTTTTGTTTGTTTTTTGTTTAACCATGTAATTCCATAGCTCAGGTTTGCACAGATTTACTCCCCCCCCCCCTCTGGCACTGATAACAAGTAATGTTAATGATCTCAACTTGCCTTGAGCAGGGAGGTTCTACTGTACTGTATGTTTGCTCTCATCACACCACACACATGTACATTCTAGAAAGAAAAAGGTCCATGACCTTTTACATATATGTACTCAAAACCATGCAAACTTCAGTACATGAAAATAGCTTTCCAGCACAAATTCATGTGCAGAAATGCAGGCAAGCACACTTGCATTGCAAGTCCTTTCTTTCACTCACACAACTTTGACAAACCTGGGATCTCTATTTCAAAATATAAAGATGAGGTTTTACGAGGCACTCACAGTACAGCCAAATGCAGCATAAGATACTACCTATAGGTGATATTTCATGACAGAGAACTCAGTGTTTTATGTACAATGTATTTACAGTATGGCGTAAGTCACTGAAATACCCCTTCATTCTACTGTGAATTACGCAAGGATGTTGTATAAGTTTGATTTTTATGCAGTTAAATCACTGAAAGTGGAGAAACTAGATCTCCATCAGCAGGCAATTTCTAGAACACCCACTTCATGTAAAACAGTCCTGGTCTTGCAAGTAAGGAACTTTTTCTTCAATTTTACAAAGAAGCAGCATGTTCCATTCCTCAAAACTGTTCTTGAGTAAAATATGAATGGTTACACTCATTCTTTACCTTTGAGCACATTTCTCCTTTGAGCACACCTTTTCTTCCACCTGTGCCTGGCAGTATTTACAAATGTACATTGAAATGTTGGGGGTGGGGAGAGGGGGGGGGGGAATGCAACAATAATAGCTTCAATTTCAAAACTGCACTTTGCAATACATGTTTTTCA
>JABMCL010000047.1:1187500-1192500 GCA_018857735.1 Alviniconcha marisindica
TAGTCAGTGCTAGTACTTGAAAACAATAACAACACACTCACGAAAAAAAAAAACACACACCACGCACACACACCCCCACCCCCACACACAAAAACCACAACCCACACCCCCACCCCCACCCCCAACAACACACCCCCAAACCACCACCACACCACCACCACACACACACACACACCCACCACGCACCACCACCACACCACAAACACACACACACACACAACACACACACACACCCCACACACACACACACAAACAAACAACACAATAAGCAAAACAGAGGGTACGATACACTGATCAAGGAGGACACCATTTCAAAATTGGTTTCGGGCAACAAAGGTCAGTGTGACATAACTTACTAACGGAAATGTGAGTGTCCGGAAGCGCACCAGCCATGTCGCTTGTGAAATCAGTTTGGATGAGCTGCCCCCCTCCCCCTCCCCCTCCACACACACACACACACACACACACACACACACACACACACTTTACAAAAATATTTTTTAAGAGCTTCTCTTCAAGTCTGTTGAGGAAAGTTCGTTGACACAGGTGACCTAACCTCTCCAACAGGGACGCTGTTCCCATTGCTCCCCCCCCCCCCCCCCCCCCCCCACCTTCTTGTGAACAGGCCTGGTGTGCTTTGTCAGACAGTAAACGATTTAATAGTAGCAGAGATTATATGCTTCCAATTTCTTCTTGCAAACCAGATCAAGTTCACACCAGTTTTACGGTCGTGGACTTCTTCTTTTTCTGTGTGTGTGCGTGTGTGTGTGTGTGTGTGCGTGCGTGCGTGCGTGCGTGCGTGCGTGCGTGCGTGGTGCGTGCGTGTGCGTGCGGTGCGTGTGAGAGAGAGAGAGAGAGAGAGGAGCATGTTTTTTGTTTTTGTCTTTGTTGTTGGATTTCGTTTGTTTGTTTGTTGTTTTTGTTTTGATTTGCTTGTTTAGGCTGTTGTAAGTGCCAACTTCTTTATGCAACGCCAAGTTCAGGAAGCAGTAAATAAAGACTGTCATCAATGAACTTGAAGAACTTGATTTTTTTTTAAAGCCGGCTGTCTAGAGACGTAGTAAAAACAAAACAAAGGAGCTACGTATCCTTATGGCTGACAAGGTATGCGGCTATTTCTGGGGGTGGGATTCTTTTTTCCCGTGCACCATAGGGTTTAATGTGTCACTCTGGTTCAGGAACCCCTTTATTGTTGTAAGGTAGTCAAATCCCTCAGGGAATGCAAATCCAAAGGGAAAAGAGCTGAAAAGAAAGGGGGGGGGGGGGGGGGGGATGGAGGGGGGGAGGGGGAGGGAGAGAGGGGAGAGAGAGAGAGAGAGAGAGAGAGAGAGGGGAGAAAAGAGAGAGAGAGAACTCCCAAAAATTTTTTTTCCCAAAGGGTTGTTGTTTAATTCAGTCGAAAACCCCGTCTAACAACTAGTCCTTCTAAATACTGATGAGTAAATATAAAAAAAAAAAAGAGAGAGAAGGGGAGAGAGAGAGAGAGAGAGGAACTCGAAAAGTTCAAAAATAGTGGGAGGATTATGGGGCCATTGGACCTAGTAACAGCCAGTTCTTGCTATACTACAAACAAATTGAAAAAACACGAATAGGCAATAGATTAATGCAGTTGCGAGTCTGAATGTGTGTTTCAACACCCCAACAACCGTGAAGATCGTAACAGCGGTCATTTCTATAGCGCAGTATCTCACCGACAAGGGTGAGCACACTGCGCTTTACAAGATCCCTGTTTAAAAAAAACCTCTTTTTCAAACCCCCTTTTCCCCCTTTTGTTTTTTATTGGTTTTGTGTGTGTGTGTGTGTGTGTGGGGTGTGTGTGTGTGTGTGTGGGGTGTGTGTGTGTGTGTGTGGTGGGATGTGTGTGCGCGTTTTGCATGCGTAGACCCCGTTTCGTGCGTTTTGTGTGTGGAAAAAAAGAGAGAGACCTACGTGCGTACGTGCGTGCGTGCGTGCGTGGGCCGTGCGTGGGGTGCGTGCGTGGGGGTGGTTGGGGGTGGGGGTGGTGTGTGTGTTTGTGTGTGTGTGTGTGTGGTGTGAGTTTTTTGTGTGTGTGTGTGTGGGGTGTGTGTGTGGGGGGTGGGGTTTTGTGTGTGTGTGACACACAAAAAAAGAGAGAAAGAGAGAGAGAAAGATAGTTATATATTTACACCCAAACAACCTGAAGGTCACATCAAAATGAGACATAGAGAGAGAGATTTTATATACAAATATGTTTTTTTAACAGCTAAACAACCCCGAAGATCCAGTGAGACTGAAGCACGGCTTATGGAACCACAAACAAGTCTGACTGGCTGCTCACATGTTGGCAGAGAACCCGGAGGGGGTAACCGAGTTGAATGACCGCAGGGGCCAAGCATGCTGAAACTAGAAAGGCAGACTTTTGGGCTGTGGGCGGAGCCTGCACATTATCACTGTGGCCCAAAACACAACCCTTCAAAAGTGCTTAGGGTAACGAGAAACAGACTTTGGGGCTGTGGGCGGAGCCTGCACATTATCACTATGGCCCAAAACACAACCCTTCAAAAGTGCTTAAGGTAACGAGAAACAGACTTTGGGGCGGTGGGCGAAGCCTGCACATTATCACTATGGCCCAAAACACAACCCTTCAAAAGTGCTTAAGGTAACGAGAAACAGACTTTGGGGCGGTGGGCGAAGCCTGCACATTATCACTATGGCCAAAAACACAACCCCTCGAAAGTGCTGAAGGTAACATGAAGCAAAACAACAACAACAAAAATAAAAAAGGGAGGGTGGGGTGGGGGGGGGGGGGGGGGGGGGGGAGGGGGGGGGGAAGAGGGCGGGGTGCGGTAGTACAAAACTTTTTCTTTCTTTTTGACGAGTTGCCATCTATTGAATTCAAAGTTCTCCCAGACATATTTCTTTCTTTCTTTTCCATTTTCTTTAAAAACAAAACAAAATAAAACAAAACAAAAACCTTTAGGGTCAGCAAAAAACAACACTAAAAACAAAAAACAGGGTCGGTCAGGTTACCGTAAGCACAGTTTTGTTGTTGTTGTTTTTTGTTTGTTTTGTGCGTTCTACATTAGGTCTACTGCTGCCCAGGGATCTCTGGCATCTCAACGGAAGAATTAATTACTTCCTGAATAGCTAACGCCCACTCAACCGCGAAGATCATATCATTAAAAAAACATTTTTTAATCAGCGTGGAACACCAATTATCAAGTAACTGTACACGTAAAAGATTGATTCACTGCTGACTTACATTAACGGGGAACGTACTGAAGACGCAAGCTGGCCTCCCTATAAACGACAGTGTAGCGGTAGGTATATATATATATATATATATATATATATATATATATATATATATATATATAATACTCTCCCCCCCCCCCCCCTTCTTCCCGTCCCTAATAAGCACCATGTTGACTTACTTCCCCAAAAACGTAGAAAATGTGCCAATGTTTCGTCTTCTGGGCTTTATTTGGTTGTTCTATCAATATTTATACTAAAGGAGCCCTTTATTTGTTTTGTTTCTTTCTTTTGTTGTTTTGGATTTAGTTTTTCCTGTTTTGTGCCTGTTTTTGTTTGTTTGTTTTTGCTTCGAATTAGAGCTCCTCACGAGGCAGCCATATTGGTCCGCTCTTTACCAATGAAAGTCAAAAAAGGTTGGATCGTGACGCAACTGACACTTTTGCGCCACACATCCCGGCCTTGTTTGTGGCGTCACTGATACAGACTGCTGAGCACAAAATGGCAGCTTTCGCAACTTTCAGGCACCTTTTTTCATTAAAAAAATAAAAATAACAAATCTATTCCACTCATATAATAGTATAATATTATATATAGGAGTGGATTTTTTTCTTTTTTTCTTTTCTATTCCATTCCTATATTCTAAAGCCTACTTTAAAAAAACAAAAAAACAAAAATCTATTCCATTCCTATACATATTATAAAATATAGGAGTGGAATAGATTTCTTTTAAATGAAAAATGGCGTTTAAAAGTTGCGAAAGCTGCCATTTTGTGCTCTGCAGTAGTCTGTATCAGCGATATATATATCGATAAAGCGAGCCTGTGCTTCTTCGGTTCGGTTCCCCATTAAAATTTCTGCATCCCCGGTATCCCACACCAGTCGACGACTGGGGAGGGAGGCAGTGGTAGAGAGACGGAAAGGAGGGGAGGGGGTGGGGGGAGATAAGAAGGGAGAAGTGGAGGGGGGGGGGGAGGCTGGGGGGCGGGAGGAGGTGGTATTTTCCCACAAGTGGCTGCTGCTCACGCTATCCACTGACGTGTAAGCCTACGTGCGAGCTGAACAAATTCCAATGAACGTTAACAGCGCTTTAAATATCCCTGTATCCCTGGCATAAACGACAAAAGCGATTGCCGCGATACTATCAATTACGTCAGCCCAGTTTCTTTCCCGAGAGCGCAGCTATAAATGTTCCCGGCGGGAAACGTACGGCAAGAACCAAGTAGTAGCAGACGTACGGCTGTAGCGACGCGATGGGAGAAGGAAGGAAGGAAGGAATGCATGTGAAGTATTCTAAAGTTGTGTGTGAGTGCGTGTTCCCATCACCCACCCAGTACTTAGCGAAGAACCTGTTTATAGTTTCATGCAGAAGAAGTGCTTTGCTTTTTCGCTTGTTGGGGAAACGCCAGATTTACCGAGAACATTACCGCATTATTTTTCGCTCATTTGTTTGCTGCCCCCCCCCCCCCCCCCCACCCCCCACCCCCAGGTCTTAAAGGAACTAACCGTCTCAAAACACCGTGCGGTTTGTCCAAAACGGCTGGTCCTTCTCCGACGGGTAGAAAAGATCCAAACAAAAACTTCCAATCGAGGATTTTGTTTCAAACTGCCCCGTTGATTTTACATTCAATTTAGACTCCTTCTTTGTTCAGTCACGATTAGAGGGACTCGAGGTATAAAACATCGTGAAGTGTCACAGCTGGCTTTATGCTGCCCACGGCATCTCTGACCTTGTTCTGTGTGAGACGTGAACACACGACTTTCGGGCCGGTTATCAGTTATAGAGG
>JABMCL010000047.1:1197500-1200000 GCA_018857735.1 Alviniconcha marisindica
GGTTCCAAAAATAAATCTGACCGTGGAAATTTCAGATTCAAGATTTCCTTTCATTGCTTGAGGCTCCTCTTTATGCGAAATGTTTATCACCATTTGTTGGACCCCACCGTCCAGTGAACGCTCACATGAACCATCATGGATCGCTTGGGAAGCTCTTTTCAAGCCCCGCGGATACAGATGTTTATTGCATTTTTGTTGAGTCATGCGTCATTTTTAACTGAATTATGCAGGCAGGGTGGTGGCAGGAGGGCTCTCTCTCTCTCTCTCTCTCTCTCTCTCTCTCTCTCTCTCTCTCTCTCTCTCTCTATCTATCTATCTATCTATCTATCTATCTCTCTCTCTCTCCCTCTCTTGAGTTGACGTTTGTTAAGGCCTTAACGCGAGCTCATGAACACTCTCTCATTGCATGCGCGCGCACAAACACACACAAGTCATGGACTGTCTTTATAATTTATGGTCTGCGAGCGCGCGCGCACACCCACACCCACCCACCGATGATAAAAACACTCACCACCACCACCACCACAACAACAACAACGGCGACGAGGAGACAAACATCATGACCACAAACACAGCACCAATAACAACAACAAGAACGGGACACACACTCACCTCCCCCCCGTTGACGTAGTCAAGAACAAAATACAACTTGTCGGCGGTCTGGAAGCTATAGTGCAGCCCCACTAGAAATGGGTGCTGGACGTTCTTGAGCAGAACGTTACGCTCCGACATGATGTGCTTTGCTTCATTGCGCTTCATGATGGCCACCTTCTGCAGCACTTTGACGGCGAACACTTGCTGCTCCGTCCGATGCCGCGCCAGCAGCACCTTGCCGAAGCTGCCCTTGCCGATCACCTTGAGGAACTCGAAGTCACTGGGCCGTACACTGCAAAGACACACACATAGAGTTTCTGTCATCTTCTGCTCTGTTCGTGACGCCTAGCCGATCACCTTCAGGAACTCGAAGTCACTGGGCTGTACACTGCAAAGACACACACACACACACACACACACACACACACACACACACACACACACCACACACACACACACACACACACACACACTGGACCTCCCCTGTCAGCCTCTGTTCTGTTCATGGTCCCTTGTCGATAACCCTGGCGAACTGGAAGTCACTCACCCATGCTCATGGCTCTTCAGGACAACGGGTAAAATCGGGCTTCTTAATCCAAGCATGGTAGACGTGAGGATCGAGGTCATTTGAACGACGATTTAATCTAATACTATAAAACGCGGTGCTGAACATTCAGGTATTGCACATAGTTCAGGAGCTGTGTGAGAGTCGAGGTGGCCGTCCTGGGCTGTCCGTCCTAACGAGCCTTCTGGTTTCCGTGGACGTAAAGAATTATTGCACCGTGCTTCGGCATTGGTCACAACTTGTCCCTAATATGTCAACTGACATCTGAGTACATTAAGCATCACTTCATCATCATCAGGTATTGCACTACAGACATTTGGGTATACATGGGATATGCGCGCGTGGAAGTGTCGGGGAGCATGAACTGCGTGCGCGGAATGAGGTGTGGTCAGCAGTCTAAGACGTGACAGCGAAGCGCGAAGGGAATCAGTCTCTACTTGAAATAGCATCACGCATCCTTAGTGGTTCCCCCTCCTCCCCACCCCACCCCTTCCATAAATCGATGTTCAAAACGTTGTATGCGTCAAACTGCTTGATGTTGAAAAATAAATCCAGTTTATTATGTGTATGAACGTTTGCAATAAGCTTAGCTTGTTTAGTGCTCATGCACTTATTACGTTTGTGCACAGTTAAGTAAGCAAGTAACTTGGTGTTTTACCCCCAGCACACTTAAGGCTATGGTCCGTTTTTGATCACGGTATTACGGTCATATGACAACATGATGTACGATCAGTTGCTATGGGAAACGCCAGACGGTGCTGTCATTATTACTCCTCTGTCGGAGCTAGAGGACGAAAGAACGAAAGCCTTAATGTCACCATTAGTGCACAGAGCAAGTTTGAAACCTGCATTACATCATCAGTCGCTCGGCTGTGACATCACGGTCTGTGGTTTCCCATAGCAACTGATCGTACGTCATGTAGTTATATGGCCGTGATCGAAAGTGGATCATAGCCTTTACATGAACTTGAACAAACTTCGTTTAAACCAAACTTTTGCAGTATGCAACCCAGTGACTTCGAGTTCTTCATGGTGGTCGGCAAGGCATCATGAACACTATAGCGTCTGACATAAATTCTTTGTGTATATGTCTTTGCAGTGTGCAGTCACATAGCCCAGTGACAGACTTCGAGTTCATCAAGGTGGTCGGCAAGGCGTCATAAACAGAGCAGAGTCCGACAGATTTCTCTGTCTCTGTCTGTCTGTCTGTCTGTCTGTCTGTCTCTGTCTGTCTGTCTGTCTGTCTGTCTGTCTGTCTGTCTCTCTCTCTCTCTCTCTCTCTCTCTCTCTCTCTCTCTCTCTTTCTCTCTCTCTCTCTCTCTCTCTCTCTCTCTCT
Source organism: Alviniconcha marisindica (assembly GCA_018857735.1). Classification (NCBI taxonomy): domain Eukaryota; kingdom Metazoa; phylum Mollusca; class Gastropoda; family Provannidae; genus Alviniconcha; species Alviniconcha marisindica. The sequence continues at coordinate 1,199,996 of JABMCL010000047.1, forward strand.
GTGTG
>JABMCL010000047.1:1205000-1222500 GCA_018857735.1 Alviniconcha marisindica
GGGGGGGGGGGGGGGGCGGAGAGGGGGAGGGGGAGCGGAAAGAGAGAGAGAGAGGGGGGAGGAGGACTAAAGAGTTCTCGGATGAAAATTGCTTTTGGCCAGACTGCGGAACAGTCGAGGGACACGAGTAATTTGTCTGGCTGCGGCTGCGTCATTCTTCCCTCGAGAACCGGTAAACCATTCCGGTTCCCCCAGCTTCTCCCATCCATAAAACACTTCGAAAAGACAACCCACTCTCCCTCTCCCCCTGCCCCCACCCCTCTCGCGCCCTTACACCCCCTCACCACCGCCGCTGTAGCGACGAATACTGAACAAAAAAAACGCACCCCGTGTCAAGTGCTACTACAGAAGCCCGCAAAAAGCACATTACGCTTTAAAAGCTCAAAACAAAAACAACAGTTCTATTGTATGTTCGGCTTCCCTCTCCCTCAAGTGTCGTGTTACTGTCACTTCCTCCCTTCCCAGTCGTCGTGACTGGACATCGATCGACAGCCACAAGGGAGATGCCTTTGTTCGAACTCAAAATGAGAAGGGGGGGGGGGGGGGGGGAAGAGAGAGACAGACAGACAGACAGAGAGCCAGAGAGAGTGTGTGTGTGTGTGTGTGTGTGTGTGTGTGTGTGTGTGTGTGTGTGTGTGTGTGTGTGTGTATGTGTGTGTGCGTGCGTGCGTGCGTGCGTGCGTGCGTGCGTGCGTGCGTTTTATGTGTGTGTGTGGGGGGGGGGGACTGCGCGCGCGCGTGTGTGTGTCGCGTGTCTATTCCTCACGCTTGGAGATATTTATCCCTGCCCTGTTGCAGGCCATGGTTTAAGTCTAGTGCGGACTTCTTCTTCAAACGTTGCTTTACGTCCACAGAGACCATAAGGTCGACCTTCACACAGCTCCTGAGTTCTGACAAGTGCTGAGGGCGTTCACCTCGACTTTCACACTGCTCCTGAGCTCTGACAAGTACGGAGGGCGTCCACCTCGACTTTCACACAGCTCTGAGCTCTGAACTTCCACCCCTTTTTCTTCTTCTTCTTCAAATGTTGCTTTACGACCAGAGACCGTGAGGACTATCAGGGACGGGGAGCCCAGGACGGCCACCTCGACATTCACACAGCTCCTAAGCTCTGAAAAGTGCGGATAGTTTTCACTGCTGATGATGATGATGATGAAGTGATGCTTAATGTCCTCAGATGTCAGTTGACACATTAGGGACAAGTTGTGACCAATGCCGAAGCACGGTGCAATAATTCTTTACGTCCACGGAAACCAGAAGGCTCGTTAGGACGGACAGCCCAGGACGTCCACCTCGACTCTCACACAGCTCCTGAACTATGTGTGGCGCTAGAGCAGTATATATAGGTACCTATATAGCTGACTACAGCGGAGGGTTGAAAGACAGGCATTGATCGAGATTATATGAATGGGCCACTGCACTTGTATCTATATATATCTATAATAACTTCGCTGACTTATCGAGGGCCCACTTGGCGAATATGTGCCATCAGTCACAGCAGTTCTTAATATAAAGTAGCCGGCTATACGCGCCAAATCTTCGGCGATTTGCCGCATAAGCGCATCCCACCCCACTTTCTTTCTATTTCAGTCTATCCTCAGTGACAGTGGTGGCAGTTTCGTCTTCCCTTTTCCGCGCGTCGACTCTTCTGAAGTGATGGCCGATGACCAGGTCACGTCATAAACCGACTAGCCAATCAGATGCACCGTGTGATCAGACAAAACGCGATTTGCGAAATACCCTCAGCGAAGGCGAAGTCTCGACGAAGCCGCGGAAGGGACTTTGAAATACTACTACTAGCCTATGTTGAAATGCTCTTTGGTTTAGGGGCACTAAAATTATCCTTCCCGTGAGCATGTGTGTGCCTTTCCAGTTCTGTCCATCGGGGCAGCCTGTCTCTGAGGCCTGTTCTTCTACCGCCCCCCTCCCCCCTTCTCCGCGATAATCGCTAACGTTGAAGGTACAAAACTGATGTTGTGTGTGTGTGTGTGTGGGGGGGGGAGGCGGTTATTCGCTTCTAAACTCTGCTTCTCCCCCACCTCCATCATCCCTACCCATTACCCCCTACTCCCACCTCTTCAGTCTTCATTCCTAAACTAATTAGGATATAATTATCATGCTCCCTTGTTGCTGGTGTCTCCCAAAGTTCAGGAGCTGTGTGAAAGTCGAGGTGGTCGTACCGGGCTCCCACGTCCCTAATAGTCCTTATGGTCTCTGTGGACGTAAAGCAACATTGAACTACTCCTATCAGAGCTCAGGAGCTGTGTGAAAGTCGAGACGGTCGTGCTGGGCTCCCCCGTCCATAATAGTCCTTATGGTCTCTGTGGACGTAAAGCAACACTGACCTTGAACTTCGTGTCTACCATATAACGGATGGCGGTCTGCTGATGATGATGTGGTGCTTAACGTTCTCAGATGTCGGGCTGACATCCTAGGGGCAATGGCGGTCTGCCGGGGAGCTTCTCTCTGTGATGAATTCCTCCAGACAACGGACGTGAATGTTATTGGATCAGCAAGTCTGAAGACCCCCACCCCTACCCCCACCCCTTCCAAGTGCAACATGTCGCTGATATTGGATCTTTCCCGTCCTCTGTCCTGTCATTATTCTCTCCATCCGGAATGCCTCTTGCTCGGAATACCTCACGTTAAGCTGCTCCGTCATTCCCAGTTATACATTACCCTGACCGCTGCCGGATTTCTCATGCAAAGATGAAGAGACGCAGTCCAGAGACTGACTGGATATCGAACAGCACAGTGTGCAGCAGATGCAGGGAGTGCATGACCACCTCTCCCCCTGACCCCCACCCTCATGCACATCTTCTCGGATAACATCTTTTTCGACGTTCCTGAACAGAGAACTTCAATGTTCTTGACCCTGGGCAAGAGTTAAGTTCTCTGTCTGTCTGTCTGTCTGTCTGTCTGTCTGTCTGTCTGTCTGTCTGTCTGTCTGTCTCTCTCTCTCTCTCTCTCTCTCTCTCTCTCTCTTCTCTCTCTCTCTCTCTCTCTCTCTCTCTCTCTCTGTAAAGAGACTGCTGCAGTATGCGCTACGAGCAATGGCTTTCCCGTGGTTGGTTGGGGAGCTCTACAAATTCACAATCATCAGCATCATCAGCATAGCGATCGGTGTCACTATACTGTGGGTGTTTTTTGTGTGTGTTTTATTTCTTATAATCCTCGTCGAACGGATCGTTGCCCCAAGAGGAGTCTAACCGAACCGTGTTCAAAACGCGTTCACACTTTGAGCAGAGTGTCCAATCACGTCCCGCCCTGTCCCGTCACGTGACTGTCACCCTTCAGAGTGTCCCCAACGCTGGGGAAACTTCTGAGAGACGGGGTGGAGCGCATATGGGCTTTTCCGAGTGCAGATATACCATCTTGAACTGAATTGAACTGAACTGACGATCCCGGCTTGCACACATACGCACACACACACACACACACACACACACACACACACACACACACACACTCTCTCTCTCTCTTCTCTCTCTCTCTCTCTCTCTCTCTCTCTCCTCTCTCTCTCTCTCTCTCTCTCCCTCACACACACGCGCGCGCGCGCGCGCACACACACACACACACACACACACACACACACACACACACACACACACACACACACACACACGTTCCTCTTTTCAGCGCAAACGTTAATGATTCCAGCCCGAGCTCCTCGTTTTTACCAAGTCTGCATGCACACAACATGTCACAAAGACTGACGATCACCTCCCCCACTGCCTCCCACTTCGTGAACCGTTCCGCAGACCGGATTTCCTCGGCCCTTGGCTGCAGTATTTCCCCAGGGTATAAGCCTATCTTTCGTGAATCCTTTCGCGTCTGCCGCATGCTCGTGTCAGCGATTTTCTGGCCGCCGGCGAGATGCAACTAGGCAACAGATCTCAATCCATTTCCGACAATGAATACGAGCAGAAATGGCAGGGTTCAAGTGGAGTAATGCGGGGTTTTCTTTGTCTTTTTCTTCTTCCCGCACCGCCTTCTTTTCCGTTCTTCTCGTTCATTTTTGTGTTTCTTTTCTTAACCCTTTCACTGCCGTGATGTCACTTCAAAACGAAACAATGAAAGTGCGAGATATGATATCCTTAAACTTTTTCTTTCTTAAAACTGTTTCATTAGCATGAGAAAGGAGTTTTATCAAACCGCGCAGTATTGAATGTAGGTTTGTTATAGCACCAGAAAATATACTGTTTGCAGGCGTGTGCGTGCACTTTTCAGCCCTGAAATTTTACAGGTTGGGGCAGTGAAGGGGTTAATCTTCGAAGCGTCGTTGAATGTTCTTCTCCTCGGCTACAGAGAACTGTAGTATTACCACTCCGTTTCTGTCCAGCTCATCTCGCTTTAGAAAAAAATCGCTGGAGGACTTAAAGAACAAAACAAATTTCGGTTCGATCGAACAGGCACCAAACATACACATTCGTTAACAAGTATAACTTCCCCCACACCTTCCTCCCCTTCCTTTCTCCTTCCCCCTTCCTCTTCTCCCTATCCATCCATCCATCCATCCATCCAATAATTATCATTACGGTTGTAATCATAAAGAACCAAACCCGGACAGTTCCACAATAACCTACCTGGTTTTTTCAGTGGGGCCCAGATTAATCGGTTGTGAGTCTTTTGTCCCGTTCTGAAACACAAAGAAGCAAAACTAACATTAACTTCAAAATCAGCATAAACGCTCGGGTCCAGTTCATGGCAGCTCATCCATCAAAAATCCACCAACTCTGCTATCGAGGGAACAAAACCAGGCTTCCGAGACGAGCTCGCAGTTTTTTTGCCCCCCCCCCACAGACAGGACAGACAGATACACATGACTTGACAGACAAGATAGAAACAAGACAGGCAGGCAAATACACACGACGAGACAGACAACACTGATACAGGACAGACACAGACAAGACAGAGGCAGGACTGACAGATACACATGACGCGACAGACAAGACAGAAACAGGACTTTCAGATACACATGACAAGACAGACAAGACAGAAACGGGACTCTCAGATATACATGACGAGACAGACAAGGCCAAGACAGGCACGACTGACATATACACACGGCAAGACAGACAAGACAGAGGCAGGACTGATTGATACATATGACAAGACAGAGGCAAGACTGGCAGATGCACATGACAAGACAGAGGCAGGACTAGCAGATACGCATGACAAAACAGACAAGACAGAGGCAGGACTGACAGATACACATGACAAGACAGAGGCAGGACTGACATGCACACGACAAGACAAGACAGAGGCAGGACTAGCAGATATACATAACAAGACAGACAAGACAGAAGCAGGACCGATAGATACACATGACAAGACAGACAAGACAGAGGCAGGACTGATAGATAAACATTACAAGACAGACAAGACAGAGGCAGGACTGACAGATATACACATGACGAGACAGAGGCAGGACTAGCAGATATAAACATGACAAGACAGACAAGACAGAGACAGGACTGACAGGTATACGTGACGAGACAGACAAAGCTGACGAGACAGAGACAGAGACAGATGACAAATAGACAAATAATTAGTTCATTCTTGAATTTAAATGTCCCGTCAACCGCACAGGGTCACCTCAGGACACGACTGACAGATACAACCATGGCTACAACAAGGCTGGCGAGACAGACAAGACAGAGACAAGACTGGCATGACGAGCACGAAGAGAAGGACTAGACTGATGAAACGAAACTGTACACGACAGGAGGTGGTAGGGAGAGGCGGGGACTGGGAGTGGGCAGCTAATTTGCAATCCACTTATTTGCTCCACTTAAAATTGCCCACGGTCTGCCACAAAGAGACCTGGCCCAGCCCACATCGTAACAGCTCTACTGTGCTGACACGAGAGAGACAGAGATAGAGACAGACAGAGACAGAGACAGACAGACAGAGAGAGAAGAGAGAGAGAGAGAGAGAAAAGAAGAAGAACAAGAAGAACAACAAGAACAAGAAGAAGAAGAAGATAAATCACTCTGCGGTCGATACCAGGATTTCTGTAGACCTAACAAGGTGGACTGATGGACAGCCGTTTTTTCCTGAGATCCGACAGCACAAAATGGTCGTGTTCCTCTAGTGTGGTTAAAAATGTATTAGCGCCTTGTTTATTTTTAGTTTAATTACACCTAGAAGAGCAGAAAAAGATGTTGACGGGATCTCTCTCTCTCTCTCTCTCTCTCTCTCTCTCTCTCTCTCTCTCTCTCCCCTCCGGCTCCCTCCCCCCCTCTCTCTCTCCCCTTCTCCCTCCCTTTCTCTCTCTTCCCCCCCCCTCTCTCTCTCTCCCTTCTCCCTCATTCTTCTCTCTCCCCTTTCCCCCTCCCTCTCTCCCCTTCTCTCCCTCCTCCTCTCTCTCTCTCCCCTCTCTCTCTCTCTCCTCCTTCCTCTCTCTCTCCCCGCTCTCTCTCTCTCCTTGCTCCCTCCCCCCTCCCCCTCCCCTCTCTTCTCTCCCTCTCCTCCCCTTCTCTCTCCCCCCTCGCTCCATCCCCTTCTCTCTCTCCCTCGCTCCCTCCCCTTCTCTCTCTCCCCCTCCTCTACCTCGCCTCCCCTTCTCTCTCTCCCCCCTCTCTCCCCTTTCCTCCCCCCCTCCTCTCTCCCTTTTTCCCCTCTCCCTCCTCTTCTCTCTCTCCCCCTCCCCCCTTTCTCCCCTTCCCTCCCTCCTTCTCTCTCCCCCTCTCTCTCTCTCCCTTCGGCTCCCCCCCCTTCTCTCTCCCCCCTCTCTCCCCTTCCTCCTCCCTCTTCTCTCTCTCCCCTGCCCCCTCTCTCTCTCCCCTTCCTCTCCCTCCCCTTCTCTCCCCCCCTCTCTCTCTCTCTCCTTCGCTCCCCCCCTCCCCTCGCTCCTCCCCTTCTCTCTCTGCCCGCTCTCTCTCTCTCCCCTTCGCTCCCTCCCCCTCTCCCCCTCTCTCTCTCCCCTTCGCTCCCTCCCCTTCTCTCTCCCCCCCCTCTCTCTCTCCCCTTCGGCTCCCTCCCCTTCTCTCTCTCCCCCTCTCTCTCTCTCCTCCCCCGTCTCCCCATCCCCCCTCTCTCCCCTTCGGCTCCCTCCCCCTTCTCTCTCTTCCCGCTCTCTCTCTCCCTTCGCTCCCTCCCCTTCTCTCCCCCCTCTCTCCCTTCTTCCCCCCCCCCTCTCCCCTTCGGCTCCCTCCCCCCTCTCGTGGTGACCCTGTGCGGTTGACGGGACGTTAAAATCCAAGAACTCACTCGCTGTCTCTCTGTTATGGACACGCTAGTTCAAAGAAAGTCCGTCAGTCGATGCTGCTTTGCGTCTAAATATATCATTCAATACAAGACCACATCAATCTGTCATGATTATCCACATCAAGAAACAGACAGACGCGTACATGATATCTCTCTCTCTCTCCCTCTCTCTCCCTCTCTCTCTCTCTCTCTCACACACACACACACACACACACACACACACACACACACACACACACACACACACACACACACACACACACACACACACACACGTGAACACACACACACCATACACACACACACACACACACACACACACACACACACACTGACGACACGCTGTGCACACACAAACGTCCCCGTCTGCCTATATACACCTGAGGCAATGCACACAAGCCACTGACGTCATCTGGCATAAGAAACGCGTTTCCTTCCCAAAAGAGCTCTTGCGCCCGCTATTTGCTCAGCGTTCTGCTGGTGGTGTCATTGAAGTCGGGCTCAAACAAAACTGCTCTACTTCATTCTGCGGCGACTGTTAACGACAGTTTGGATCGATTAATTGCTTTCCAATTCATGTTGGTTCTGGCCGGGCCGCGCGGGTTTGCTTACAGCCAGATCAAGACAGCCCCGCTTGGCCACTTGGCCTTTTGCTCTCTTCCCCTTTGGCCTCATCTTTACACTCTACACAAAGCCAGTGGAGACACGAGTCTGATTCACTTCAGTCTCACTCTCCCTGTATGCTCCCAATACAGCTTTTTCACATTGTCCACTGATTCACTTCAGTCTCACTCTCCCTATATGCCCCAGTACAGCTTTTTCACATTGTTTACTTTTTTCTTTCTTCTTTTCAAAACACAATTCAAATTATATATTGCGTTACTGTATTGTATGCAGATTTTCGCATATTACAGCTATCGCTTGCTATTCGTTGCATCATTTAAGAAACGTGATGCCCCTTAGATTTTCCATCATGTCACGTAATTGTTTTCCATCGATGATAGCAAATATAATTGTGAGTTGTTGGAGTACTGAAAGTGAGGTCGAAAGGTGTGTCTCGTCTCCGCGTCCTGATTGGCTAATCGCATCTGTCAATCAGAGTTTGACGTTAAGCTAATAGTAACACGCTACAGTCACAGCCACGCCTTATGAATGTGGTAGTGTCTATATGCACATTACAATCGTACGAACTCTGAAGTTATTCGGACAAGACATTACTGAGAACAAAATTTTGCCATTGCAAGAAACGTGGATTTTGGAAAGAAAAGAATTGCATCCCTTGAACAAGCCCTACAGCTAATACCATCCCCAACCCAAGTTTTTGTTGTTCATTTGGCTTCTTCTTTTTCTCGTCCTCCTCCTCCTTTTTCCCCTCTTGTGCGTGTATGTGCGTGCGTGCGTGCGTGCGGTGCGTGCGTAAGTGAGTGAGTGAGAGCGCGCGCGTGCGTGCGTGCGTGCGTGCGTGCGTGCGTGCGTGTGTCTGTTGTTGACAAAAACAAACAAACAGTCGCGTAAAATACATGCATTTGGGGGGTTGGTTGTACGGCCTGCCGGTCAGTCTGTCCTAATTACTATAATCATTACACACTGTCAGCTTATCCTAATTACTATCATCATTACACACTGTCAGCTTATCCTAATTACTATCATCATTACACACTGTCAGCTTATCCTAATTATTGTGATTATTACACACTGTCAGCTTATCCTAATTACTATAATCATGACACACTGTCAGCTTATCCTAATTACTATGCTCATTATACGCTCATATTTGTTCACGTTCACAGTATGCATGTCATGAACTGGCACATAAATATTAGGTACAATAGGCCACGGCGGACGGACTAGCATAAGATCTGTTTCTGGCCGTTGCAGATAATTATTTACACAGTGAGAACGAACAAACAAACCATTAACCTGTTTGTGTACCTTCTAGCTCCGAAGGAACATGGCCTAGAGGAGATTATAATTATGGTCACAGGAAAAGATTTATATGCACAGCCACAAAACACAACAGACAGGCGCACGAAAGACGTCACATAAACACAACAACAAAGACCAGTTACCAGCGACATGGCATTCGAGTAAATACAAAGCACATAATCTCCACGAAATGTGCAACCCCAAAATAAAATACGTCTTGAATAACAAAAGAAGTAGAAGAGATCTAGGAAAATGTACCACCAACACGAGGAAACAATAGTACACTGACGAGTGCTTTCGACAAAAATTGTCTTCTTAGGGTGCAAGAAGGTAGACAATAAATAGCAGCACACACAGATACGCAATTAACACTGACCCTCGCATCGAGTCGGAAAGTGTGAGAGCGAAAACGTTGCAACACAACAACAACACCGACGAAGGCAAGGAAGCTGACTGACAAGACAAACACACAACGACCAGCACTAGGCCTTACCATGACGTCGCTGTCATCTAACTGATCTGAAGGGTCGACGTCGTGTGGCTCTGCAGCATTACGTTTGTTGTCCAGGCCTAGGAACTCCCGTACTTCAGGACTGAAACACACACACACACACACACAAAGCAGTCAGCTTAGTACAATAGGTTCACTGAGTTGGTGGTTTAGTGTTTTAGTGTTTTAATTCTAGTACAGTAGTAGCCTTTGTTCTAATAGCCATCGTTGTGGGGTGAGGTGAAACTGTGCGAATGACAGGACGTTGAAAGCCATGAATTCTTGCGTTAAGCACAGTACGACTTCCTATACTCTCTCTCTCTCTCTCTCTCTCTCTCTCTCTCTCTCTCTCTCTCTCTCTCTCTCTCCGATGTTTCTGCACGTTTGCAGGAACTCTGTGAAACTGCATTAATCAACTGTTTATTCGTACTTATAATATATGTTTGTGGTATAGTCGTGCTTATTTGTGTTTGTAGTATAGCAAAGACTGGCTGTTAGATAGGTCCAAATGGACCTAACGCTACTATCCTTGAGTATTAAAGTTTTCGAGTTCTCTCTCTCTCTCTCTCTCTCTCTCTCTCTCTCTCTCTCTCTCTCTCTCTCTCTCTCAATCCCTGCGTCCCATATTGTTTATGAGTATGACCGACAATGCTGATGTGATTTATATTGCCACTTGTGCTGCTGTTGATGATGCTGTCGTCACACAGCGCTGTGTGTGTATTAATAGCATAACTGTACCCCTCAGTAATGATTTGTACCGTTATGAAGATCAGCTACACAAATATTACAAGCTTCCTAGAAAATATTACACGTTTCAGCAAGTACAGAAAATCTTAATTGTAGGCTAATGAAGTTCTGGAACTCTCTGTATGCATGCAGTCTAATTCCAGACGAACGGTTTAACAATCATTCTCTCTACAAAAGCGGAGTTCGCCATTGAAAAGTAGCCAGTCTGATCCAAAAACAATAGCGTGTATGCAACAACGTGTGTGTGTGTGTGTGTGTGTGTGTGTGTGTGTGTGTGTGTGTGTGTGTGTGTGTGTGTGTGTGTAGTTGTGTGTGTGTAGGTGTGTGTTTGTGTGTGTGTGTGTGTGTGTGTGTGTGTGTGGGTTGTGTGTGTGTGTGTGTGTGTGGTGTGTGTGTGTGTGTGTGTGTGTGTGTGTGTGTGGTGGTGTGTGTGTGTGTGTGTGTGGTGTGTGTGTGTGTGTTGTTGTTAGAAAAAATCCCAAACCACCTGGTGTTTGGACCAAACTCATACTGCAAAAAAGCAGTAAAAGGGGATTTTTTTATATATTTTTTTGGGGGGGGGGTTCTGATGCCTGCATTTGTTGTTGTTGTTGTTGTTGTTTGTTTGTTATGTTGTTGTTTGTTTGTTATGTTGTTGTTTTTTGTGGGGGGGGGGGGGTTGTTTTCATTTGTTTTTGTGGGGGGGGCATATGGTACCTACGTAATCCCCCCCCCCCACACACACACACGTTGGAGGTAGTGTGAGTGTCAATATTCCAAGTCTTATAAAGAGCAGTCCGTGTAACCGAGGATCAGGGTTCCAGGCGAGATCAAAAGATCAAGAGATCTTAGAGGAGGGAGGTGGAGCTGGACCCTCAACTTAGCCCAGAAGAGATCATGAGTAGGGAGGTGGAGCTGGGCTAAGAAAGCTGGACTTCCTTTGCTTGAGTTGTCCAAGTTTTCGTCAACAGCAGTGCAACGGACATTGTCTTTGTGACCCTGGCCAAGCACAGCAGTTGAAACAGCAATTGCGCAGTGCACAAGTCGCTGGGCAATGGCGAGGGGACACCGCCCTAACACTTCCATTGTTCTGGCGGCGGTCCACGGTCTCTCCTGTCTTTTTCGGGCGGTTTCCGCGGTCGAGCCTTCACTCTGTCGTCCCCTTCCCACTCTGGCCACGTCCCTAATAGGCCATCTCGCCTCCGTGGACGTAAAGCACCAAGAAAGAAAAGAACCGAGGATGCCACTGCCAGAGCTCAGAAGCTGTGTGAAAGTCGAGGTGTACGTCTCGGTCTACCCGTCCTAATGGGCGACTTAGCTGCGGATCGCCCCGCTAGGTGGCGCTGGGCTATTTGGGGCTTTGACAAAGCTCAGGTCAGCTGAAAATGATCTCCCCTACACTAGCCAGGTGGCGCTGGGCCTATTTGGGCAGTGCAATGCTCAAGCCAGCAAAGTCCCTAATTGTCTGTACCGTCTCTGTGGACGTAAAGCAACATCGAAGAGGAAAGGAGAGGAATCAGAGCTCAGGAACTGTGTGTAAGAAGAGGTGTACGTCCCTAATAATCCGTACGGACGTAAAGCAACATCGAAGAAGAAGGGAGAGGAATCAGAACTCAGGAGTTGGGTGAAAGAAGAGGTACGTGTACGTCCTCAGCCCCCCCAAAAAAAACAAAACACTGAAGGAGAAAGGAGAGGCATCGCAGCTCAGGAACTGTGTCAAAGAAGAGGTGTACGTCTCTAATAGTCCGTCGTGAAAGAAGAGGTGTACGTCTCTAATAGTCCGTCGTGAAAGAAGAGGTGTACGTCTCTAATAGTCCGTCGTGAAAGAAGAGGTGTACGTCTCTAATAGTCCGTCGTGAAAGAAGAGGTGTACGTCGTCGAGTCCCTAATAGCCTCGGGGACATAAAGCGACGCTGAACTGAAACCGAAGATGCCCACTGCGGTGGAACGGGCAGAAGCGTGTTCTAGTTTACTTCAACCTACTGAACCCTGCGAACAAAGGTTACACAGTCGTACACCCTGACCTCATGACCGCAGCCTGTCGGCTACGCGCAGCCATGCCCCCTTTGTGGACTAGTGGACACTGTTGTGTAACTGGCTGTGGCCCAGACAGTTGTGCAACATTTTTGTGGCCTACAGACACAGCCAGGCAACAAACACTGAAATAGCCTATGGCCTACACACAGGTACACAACCCTTTGTGGCCTACACATACGTACAAACCATTCTGTGGCCTGTACATACGTGCACAACCTGTTGCGGCCTATACAATACGTTGTGTGGCCTATACATACGTATGCAACCTTTTGTGGCCTATACATACGTATGCAACCTTTTGTGGCCTATACATTCGTATACAACATTATGTGGCCTACACATGGGTATAAATTGTTTGTTATATAATATGCTGTGGTCAAGATATGAACATACAACAGTCTGTGGTCTGTGCACAGTTCACCACTGTCCGGTGGCCATGACAAACATGGAACAGCCCGTGGACTATAGGCATATAGCTGACGCTTTGGGGGCTTGGCACAACATCCAATGGTCTAGACTGTTGGGGGCTTGGCACAACATCCAATGGTCTAGACTGAGTACTAAACAGCTGTGCAAAGTTCTGTGATCTACACAGCTGAGCAACATTCAGTGCATGGTCTTGACAGCTGTGCAACATTCTGTTGCCTAAACAGCTGTGCAACATTCAGTGGCCTGGACATCTGCGCAACATTCAGTGGCCTAGACAGCTGTGCAACATTCAGTGGCCTGGGCAGCTGTGCAAATTCAGTGCATGGTCTTGGCAGCTGTGCAACATTCAGTGGCCTGGACAGCTGTGCAACATTCAGTGGCCTGGACAGCTGTGTAACATTCAGTGGCCTTGACAGCTGTGCAACATTCAGTGACCAAACAGCTGTGCAACATTCAGTGACCTGGACAGCTGTGCAACATTCAATGACCTAAGCAGCTATGCAACATTCAGTGGCCTGGACAGCTGTGCAACATTCAGTGGCCTAAACCGTTGTGTAACATTCTAGACAGCTAAGCAATATTCAGCGGCCTAGACAGTTGTGCAACCTTCTAGACAGCTAAGCAATATTCAGCGGCCTAGACAGTAACTGTTGTGCAACATTCTGTGACCTAGAGCACTGACCACCGCCCAGCCAGCACCAGCGTTCAGACTGTACGAATGACGGGGCCAACGGGCCGAGAAGCGTACAGACAAACAAACAGCTTTATCGCCAGACAAACAACTTTTACCACCTCCTCTGGGGTCATTCAAGCGTAACCACATCAACATCAGAAGCCACCGAAAGGGAAGAAACTATTCTCAACCGCAATAAAATAAAATAAAAAAACCGCACCGTTCGTAAATGTATACATAATACCAACGTCGACGGGACAAGATGACTCCGCTAGATGCGCTAAACTGTCCTCAGCTGTGTCTGAAAGGCACTTAATTTCCCTCTCTGTCTATGGGAGTTTTGGCGCTGAACTGCTACATAATCGCGGGGGAAATAAATGGGTTTGAAATGCAAAGCGTAGATTTTGCGAGGAGAGGAAGGCATAATTATACCTTCGGGTCAATTGTGTTCTCTCTCTTTCTCTCGATCTACTGAGGTTAAAATTTTGACTTATGCAAACAAGGCTTCCCGACCCTTTCGTCTGGACGTGGGCAGTAGGAGACATGACAGAGCGTGTGTGTGTGTGTGTAGGGGGGGGGGGGGGGGGGGGGGAGAAGTGAAAGAGAGAGAGCGAGAGAGACGGCCCTAACGGCTATTTTCACACACATTCCTCGCGAAATTTACGGAGATTGCTTCACACTGTTGTTGTTGGTTCTTTACTAAAAGGAAATCAGGAGACTTCATCACTTCCCTTCCTAACGGAAGGTTCAGCGCGTGACTGTCCCTGTAACGTTGTTTTGTGTTTGTTTGTTGCTGTTGTTGTTGTTGTTGTTGTTTTTGGGGGGTGGGGCGTGGATGTTTTTGTTGTTGTCGTTTTGTTTGTCTCCTTTTATAAAAGGCTTATGTGACTGGGTCTGACTAGATTTAGGAAGGTTCTACGTGAAAATGGGAGTGAATCAGCCGATACTGGAGTTGTCAGCGTACAATTAATTATAAAGTACTGGTGATACCAACATTACACTATTGCTCACAAAAGAATGGATATCAGAGAGACAGAGAGAGTCCATATCTTGTGCAAAACTCGTGTAACATTCAGTGGAGAACAGTAACCAACAGTTCTTACAGTGAAGAACAGTAACAAGAAGGAATCGGCTTCACGCATCAGATTGTCCACGCAATTACAGCCACTTCCTATCATTACGCTAGAAACGCGCCGGCCTAGTGTGTAGAGGTGATGAAGTGATGCTTTATGTCCTCAGATGTCAGTTGACATATAAGGGACAAGTTGGGACCAATGCCGAAGCACGGTGCAATAAATCTTTACGTCCACGGAAACCAGAAGGCTCGTTAGGACGGACAGTCCAGGACGTCCACCTCGACTCTCACACAGCTCCTGAACCATGCGTGTGTAGAGAAGACAACAAGCGTACATAACTGTGTCAGCGTGTGTCAGCGACCCGAAGCACTGAAGCAGGTTCCTGACTTCTACTGTATTCCACGTAAGGACACGAGTGTTGTAATGTAGTGTAATGTAACGTAAAAGAATATGAGTAAAGCGCAAAGTGAGCCAATAGTGCATAATACAAGAGGGTCGCCAAAAATATATGCAGAACTGTATTGAGCGAAACACGAAAACGTACTCGTTTATTAATTTTACCCCCCAACAGGGTCGCCAAAAATATATGCAGAACTGTATTGAGTGAAACACGAAAACGTACTCGTTTATTAATTTTACCCCCCAACAGGGTCGCCAAAAATATATGCAGAACTGTATTGAGTGAAACACGAAAACGTACTCGTTTATTAATTTTACCCCCCAACAGGGTCGCCAAAAATATATGCAGAACTGTATCGAGTGAAACACGAAAACGTACTCGTTTATTAATTTTACCCCCCTCTCTCTCGTGTGTCAAACCTTCGACATTTCTTCTTCCCACTTTGCACTCCCAGTCAAACCATAGGTCTAGCTTCCTACCATTTTTTTTTATTATTATCTGCTTCTTCATTCATTCGGCTTTTCTTTGGTGCAATTATTAAATATCTCCAAGGTTTTGTCTATGTCAAGATCAATCAAGCTAATAGCTTGGCCAAAGTATTGCACAAGCATTTTATACATAGCATTAAATTTTTAAGTTCATAATCCCAGCATACTGTCATTGTCAGTACCTAGGCAAGCACATCGTCGTTAGTTTATTGGCTTTCTTGCTCATAGGCATAAGTACAGTATGTATAGTGAGGTGGTAGGTCATCCACCTACACCCCTTCACGAGGGGCACTGGCCTAAATGAATAAATCACCCGTATCCGTATATCTGGTGTGTGTGTGTGTGTGTGTGTGTTGTGGTGTGTGTGTGTGTGTGTGTGTGTGCGCGCGCGCGCGCGCGCGTGTGTGTGCGCGTGTGTTTCGGTTTTATCTGATGCATTCTCAGGGGCCCTAAACCCCAAACAATAGTAACAACCTGTCAAAAAACCAATCCACTTTTTCGATGAGCTTCGGAGCTACCGACCGACACACGCACAAATCAATCAGTCACTTGTTTAGCACCTCACCAATTATTATTTGCATCCGCTGTATCCGCATCCCCGGAGGAGAGGGATCCGGAGGAGATGGAGAGGATAACCGGCCCCGGAACGGCAAAGTCTGGGTCTCCGGACACTGTTCGCTGGGACTCAGAGCCAGACTCGGCGACAGTGGCCTCCTTGTCGCCCGCTTTGATCTTCCCTTTCTTGCTCAGGTCCCGTATCATGCTCAGCGACCGTTTGCACCGCCGTAACATGACGAACACGGGGGACTGACCGAAGCACCTCCTTTCAACAGCTCATTTCCACCCAGGGGAAATGAAGAAGAGATATAGAATCCGTAAAATCGTCGGCGCTGTCGAATCAAATGTCCCCGGTCGAGGGCTGTTTTCGTACCAGTCCGAAACAGCTTCACAGTAGCCGGGCAAATTTACAAGAGCACTCCTTTCTTCACCCTTCTTCTTCCTTCGAAAACAGCTTCACAATGATTGGATTCGGAAGAGTATTGTTTTTTCGTTCTCACCCATACATGGTCGTGGATCCGGACAGCCTTTGAAACCACTCAAATGCAGGAAAAAGCCTGAACCGGAAGAGATCCGTAAAACCGGTTTCTGTGTGTTTGCTTGTCGTTGCTGCTGTTTTTGATGCTGTCGTTAACAAGTTATCCAGTGAGAGAAACGTGCATGGTCAGTGACCCGCCCAGTCAAAGTGCTTTAGTCAAAGGTCCTTGTGATCCCTGGGAACACCACAGCTGTCTTCACAACAACACCCACGCCTGCACTCCGTTAAGAGTTCCGAACACGTCAGGATTACCGCTTGACGATAGAGCACGCGAGGCCAGTGAGCTAACACACGTAAAAGACTGGAAACAGTCCGTGGAATTATTTTCACCCACTCCGAGCAGCCAGTCGATTTCTGTCACACGACACGTAGAAACTAATTTGGCCGATTACGCGGCATCCACGTTATCCAACGCACACCGCGCGCCAGCCAATACCGCGACTGAACAGGGAGACCCGGCGTAACGTACGTTTCGTCTGTGATTGTTTCGACTCAATCACCGCCTGGAGCAACGCCGAGCGTTGGGACGAGGCTCCAGCCGAAAACTTGGCAGAGGTTGGCGGAGGCGATTATCCACCACTTATCACCAGGGGTCAGTGAAACTGTAAGGTCAGGCTTGGGGCCCAAGCTGACATAACTGTACTGTACGCGCCTGAACGACGACGCGACCAAGAGCGAGCTGCGTGATTGGCGTCCGGCGGTGCACGTCAGTGTCCAGTAAGGCCTGAGTGGCCAGGTAGCGGAATGCTGACCAAAGATTATGAACCTGAGCCGACTGACTGAGGCGGTTCGACTTTATATCCGAGACAAGCTTACTTTAGAGAATGTCCATGAAATGTTCTTTAGCGTCCGAGGACATTAAGCATGAAGAAAGAAGAAGATGCGGATCGTTGCGCAGCAATGCTCCAACTGCAAAGTTCGTGTGATCTTAGCGAAGTAATTACAAC
>JABMCL010000047.1:1227500-1235000 GCA_018857735.1 Alviniconcha marisindica
GCGGAAAAAACATGGGCAAGCTGTACGGGACCAGAGGGGACCGGCAGAGGCAGCCGCGTTCAAGTTCAATGTTGCTTTACGACAACATAGTTCAGGAGCTGTGTGAGAGTCGAGGTGGCCGTCCTGGGCTGTCCGTCCTAACGAGCCTTATGCTTTCCGTGGACGTACAGCAATGCTGAACCATGCTCACGCATTGGTCTCAGCTTGTCAACCGACACCCGAGGACACTAAGCATCACCTGAAGAAGAAGAAACTTTACGACGTCCACAGAGACCACAAGGACTATTTGAGACGGGGAGCCAAGGATGGCCACCTCGACTTTCACACAGCTCCTGAGCTCTGACTTCAGTCTTCAAGTTCAATGTTGCTTTACGTCCACCGAGACCATAAGGAATATTAGGGACGGGGAGCCCAGGACGGCTGTGTGTGTGTGTGGCGGGGGGAAGAGGGAGGGTGGGGGTAGTGGGCGGGGAGTGGGAGGGGGGCGGGGTGATGAATGTAACAAGACCGCGTTCGTAAACCACGAATAGAGCACCTTTGGAAGAGAAAGGTCAGGAAACTTTTTTGCACATTTGAATCCGGGTTCAATTTAGCTGCCCACCAGCCGAGAGAGCGCTTTGCCGCTAAGCCAAACTGATTCGAGCACTACGCGATGTTCCGGTGACCCTTCGGCAGGCCATCCGCCTCCCGTCCTTACGTGGCCACAGATCGTCATTCACCCTTTCATCGTCATTCACCCTTTCTAGGCCTTGAACTCTGTACTTCCGGTGCAGTTTCCTCCCAAAGGCTTCGTCGTGAGGTGAGTACAGGCCCTGTGCGGTTGGTTGACAGGACGATAAAATCCAATTAAAATCCAATTACCAACATCTTCCTAATATGTCATCTGACATCCGAGGACATTAAGAACCAAGTAGTAGTAATCTTCCTGGTGAGCCGGTCTGGCCTAGCGGTAAGGCGTTAGGCCCGTAAGCAGAAGGACATCGGTTCGAATCCGCTTCGGCTCTCCTTTCTCTTCAAAAATTGTGGTGTGTGGACACTGTCTTGTGACTTTGTCCCTCACAATTAATGAAACATTAAATGGCTCTCATCGCTGCCCATCGTAATGCAGGAGTCATTCTGGTGGTGACAGTGTGCGATAGGTATATAATCTCCCTCTTCACCCACCTCCATACCCCCTGCCTCCCCCCCCCCCCCCCCTTCTCCCCGTCCCTAATAAGCCTTATGCAGGAGTCATTCTGGTGGTGACAGTGTAGCGATAGGTATATAATCTCCCTCTTCCCCCACCTCCATACCCCCTTCCACCACGTCTCCCCGTCCCTAATAAGCCTTGTGGTTTCTGTGGACGTTAAGCACCATGTTTACTTACTTACATCTTCCTTCAACAAGATAGCTTACGCTGACCAAAGATGTTCACGTTAAGACTGTTTTTCAGAAGTAATGATATGGAGAAGGCGTATGACGTTGAAGTCGGCATTTCAAAAAGGCACCACACGACGACAAACGAGTGAGTGAGGGAGTGAGTGAGTGTGTGTGTGTGTGTGTGCGTGCGTGCGTGCGTGCGTGCGTGCGTGCGTGCGTGCGTGCGTGCGTGCGTGCGTGCGTGTGTGTGTGTGTGTGTGTGATACCTGTGCATCTCAATCTTTGTTGTCTAAATATACTTGTGTGTAAAACGATCTGTCGACGCTCCTCTTTATTAATACACAAACGTGGATACTTGAGTTTTTCTGTTAACTACTCCTGTGCATTTGAACTAGAAGAAAAAGAGAAGAAGAAAACAACAACAACAACAAAAAACAAACAACAACAAAACACGACTCCATAAACAGAAATGACGTCAATGAAACAATGTCGGCCAGTTTTCAATAAAGCGTAGGTGCGCATGGAAGGTATTATATATACGACTTAAAAATGCGACAGCTGTCAATAAATTAAAACATCACCATGGCTACTTCGCCTATTCCTCCACTGCCCCAGCAAGTGCACTTCTTGTCACAAACATAGACTTTACTCCGCTCTTGCTGTTTGTTATTGTTGTTATTGTTGTTTGTATTGGGGTTGGTTTTGTTTGTTTTTTTTCTTTTTTTTGGTTTTGTTCTTGATGTTGTTTTAATACAACCCAAGAACTGTCATTCACAATAGTTCCATTTCTTGTTTTGGACTATTGGTGTTACTGCTGACTGACACAACGGATATTTTCTGAGTGATTATAACCACCTCACCATCGACACACAACAACAAAAGCTTTGCAAACTTTTGCGTGGGGTGTGGGGGTGGGGGTGGGGGTGGGGGGGCAAGAGTTCTCAGGCTTCGTTCTGTTTCAGATTATTTCAGCGTGGGAGAGTGTGCGTAGGTGCTCTGTGCAGGGGCTATAATTATAACAACGGCACTGCCAATAGTGGCCTCGGACTGCAGAGCCTCCGACGGGTGTGAAGAAGATCCTCCACCTTCCTAATCTCTTTTTCACCCTGATGTAACCATAATGGTTGAGTGGGCGTAAAACACCAAGTTACTTAATCCCAGTCTCTCGTCTGCAGCTGGAGATCAGCCATCATCATTGACTATATAACCACCACGCTGGGCAGTAAGTAAACATGGTGCTTAACGTCCACAGAAACCGTACGGCTTATTGGGGACGGGGAGAAGAGAGGGAAAAGGGTATGGAGGTGGGGAGAGGGAGATTATATACCTACCGCTACACTGTCACCACCAGAATGACTTCTGCATTAAGAAAGGGCAGCGAGAGACCATTTAAGTTTCAGTAGGAGGTTTATGGACAAAATCACAAGACAGTGTCCAAAAAACCCCAACCTTTTTTTGGGAAAAGAAAGGACAGCCGAAGCGGTTATCGAACCGAGGTCCTTCCGCTTTCCAGCCTAACGCCTTTTCCCCTAGGGCCCAAAACCCGGGTCACAGGGCCCCGCGGGCCCCGAGAAAAGTATGTTTTACTGTACCAAGATTCTCTGACATAACCCTATGTAGTTGACTGGGCTCAAAGCGCGAACTAACAAACTAGTAATAGCAAGTTGGTGTTTTACGCCCAGCCAACCGTTACGGTTATATTAGGGCGAGAACTAACTAACTAACCACGTTGGCATTACTTACGAGCCATAGCAATCACCATGACAAGACAACCCCACATTACCGACTGAACTCCCTAAAGCCAAAGTGCAGCTGCCAGGATGGTGAGTAACACTGCATTGGAATGTAAGGGAGTCGGGTAAGAGTGTCGGGAAACGGCTTCACACGTAACCGTCTGACCTAAGACTGGATGAGCCCCAGGTTCTAGCCGAAGAACATGAGCGAATAAACGTCAGAACAGACAACATAGGAGCGGCGGCTGAATGAATGAATGAATGAATGAATGATCAGCAGCTGTGGAGATGCTGGAGGAGGAGGCCGGGAGGTCACGGTACTGATAGTTTGCCAGCTGGGTCACACCTGCGGTCACACACTGCGTGGTTGTGGACAGGCTTGGCTTGTCAGTGAATGGACAGGACCGACTTCTTCCGTCTATATATAGACGCATAATATCGACGCTGACGGCGAAGTGCCCAAACGGCCGAGATCCATGTCAGTTCGTGGCCCAGACCGTTGCGAAGTGCGTCACTGAAAGCTTCTGGCTTGACAACACCTGGAGCCTGAACGTTGGCTGGTTGGCTCAATGACATTCACATCGGTAGCACGTTCAAGTTCAATGTTGCTTTACGTCCACAGATACCGTAGCGACTATTAGGGACGGGGAGCGCGGGACGGCCACCTAACCCTAACCCTCGACCTTCCAGTATAAAGTCGCAACTCTGTGCTACAATTCTTTCACTGAAAGTTACCCAGTCTATGTTTCTGAACTCCTGACTGTCTACCATCCATCCAGACAACTTCGCTCCATTTCTGACACCAGAACCTTCGCATTACCTTTTACAAAAACAAGACCTTTGGACAACGACCTTTTCTTTACGGCGCACATGGAATCGTTACCGTATGATGTTCGTCACTCAGTATCAACATCTTCTTTCAAGCAAGCCTTAAAAACTCAAACTCTTCAAAAACTGCATATAATATACCCCCCCCCCCCCCCATGTGTGTGTGTGTGTGTGTGTGTGTGTGTGTGTGTGTGTGTGTGTGTGTGTGTGTGTGTGTGTGTGTGTGTGTGCGCGCGCGCGCGCGCGCGCAATATCCCGCTGTAAATTTTTGTATTTGCAGTATCTGCTTGATCCTACACGGTCTTCAAATCAGAATTTGGTCACGTTGGTACGACAACTTTGGTTTATTTTCTGAATTGCTGTATGTAATTTTGCGTGGTTTGGGGGGTCGTATGGCTGAAACCTTTTTTATTTTGTCCATTGTATATGTGTTTATACATTTTTCTGCAGCTTTTTGTACGGCGCATTGTGCCCTAGATCTTGCTAGGGATCATGCGCCATAGAAATGTCCATTATTATTATTACTTTCACACGGTTCCTGAGCTCTGGAAGGTAGCACGTCTTTTGAATATCGTTTTTAACGCCGCTCAGTCAGTCATCCGAAACGGTCATAATTATCTCCGGGTCAGGTACGCGCTTTGGGCCCTGTTGACAGCTAGGACACGACACAGCAATCCTAAGGCGTGTAACGACACAGCTATGACGTAAGTAAGTAAACATGGTGTTTAACGTCCACAGAAACCATGAAGCTTATTTGGGACGAGGAGAAGGGGGGTGGGGGGGGGGGAGGAGGGAAATTATATACCTATCGCTACACTGTCACCGCCAAAATGACTCCTGCATTAAGATGGGCAGCGATGAGAGCCGTTTCAAAGTTTCGTTAATTGTGAGGGACAAATTCACAAGACAGTGTCCACAGACCACAACTTTTGAAGAGAAAGGAGAGCCGAAGCGGATTCGAACCGAGGTCCCTCAGCTCACCACCCTAACGCCTTACCGCCAGGCCAAACCGGCTCACACAGCAATGACACCAGCCGCCAGGCTTTTAATTCCACGGACTTAACACCCTAATAAGCCAGCCAAAACTTATGAACCTGACGAAACCTGACGGATGCTAATACTGAGCTGGTGCGAACACGCGCCGGCGCAATGGCCTTTGAGTTTGGTTGTTGTTAAAGGCTGCTGCGTAACTTTCAGCAGGGGCCTCCGTAGTTACGATTCAGTCAGCCCGTGGCGTCAGCAGCATTCATTTAACGTGGCAACGCAAAGCTGATCAGCGAGTCTTCCTGTCAACACCACGAGCAAAGGTTCGCCACAAAACATTAACGAGCTTTTTATATTACACCTGTACTTCCACACAGGAAGACAATGCCATCGCCTAAATGATCGTTTGTATGAATGAATGATTGCACAGAGAAAGAGAGAGAGAGGGAGAGAGAGAGAGAGAGAGAGAGAGAGAGAGAGAGAGAGAGAGAAGAGAGGGCAGAGGACCAGAGACAGAGAGGAGACAGAGACAGAGCAGAAAAGAGAGACAGGGAGCAGAGAGTGACAGACAGACAGACAGAGAGAAAGGGATAGACACAGAGACACAGTGAGAAAGGGAGGTCTGGGGAGGGGGTGACAGAAAAAGAAAGGGGGAGGGAGGGAGTCCATAATCCAATGACCCAGTCAGCATAAAGCTTGCACACAGTAAATACGATGGGAAGTCAACCCGAGATCGACCACAGATCACGAAAAGCGAGAACGGTAAAGGGGGGGCGAGGGGGGGTGGGGGAGACAGAGAGGAGGGGGGGGTGGAGAGGGGGGGAGTGGAGAGGGAAATTTGGGGAAAGAGGAGAAGGGAGAGAGAGGGAGGGGCCCAGAGCGAGGGGGCGAGAGGGCGGAGAGAGAGAGAAAGAGAGAGAGAGAGAGAGAGAGAGAGAGAGAGAGAGAGAGAGAGAGAGAGAGAGAGAGAGAGAGAAAGAGAGAGAGAAGAGAGAGAGAGAGAGGACGGATGTGAAGAGAGAGGGGGAAGGCGGATATACAGCAGAGGGGAGAGTCATCCAAACACTCCTCGACCTAAGGCAGTAGCAAACATGCACTGGATAGTAGATGGCCCATTGTTCTGAAGGTCATCCAAGATCGACCTATTATAATAAATCACTCTGACGTACTTAGGAGTAGCTTTTGGTCCACGTGCCTTTTCGTACACTTGGTAAGGGCAATTTCGCCAGAAACGTGAGTGTCACTGTGTACTCCTCACTAAAGATACATAACCTGCTATTCTGCATTAACTTGTTTTTTTGATCCTTTCACAGGAAAGACAAAAGTGATCTTGTTTGCTTTTCTTCTTTTTAAATAGCTTTTTTTTCTTCTTCTTTTCTTCTTCTTTTTTTCTTTCTTTTCTTTTCCACAACACATTAAAAAAAGAGCAATCGATTAAGTGACCAGCAGTCAAATTCCAAACTGAAAAGAACTCATTACTTTTTTCTTTTTAAACTCTCTTGGGACCTTAACGATATACTGGGTTTGGACTCGATCACACCATGAGGAAAACGCCCAACTTTCACAGTTCGGTGTTACGCTTCCGGCTCTAACGTGACCTTGAAGTTCAAATAAAGTCAAAGCTGTCGAAACCGGTATGAGCTGGTGAAGCTTGAAGAGGTCATAAAATCTGCAAGCAGAATTTTGAAACCTGTAACGTTATGGTCTTGCCCACGGACGGATAACGGAACAGCAGCCAGGACTACATTATATTATGCACACTACTCACCACACGGGCTAATATTGTTTGTCCCTAATACGTCAGCCCGACATCTAAGGACACTAAACACATTCACATCGCAACGGACTAGCATTTCCCTTTTAAGCGAGTCAAAACAACTAAAGTGAAGAAGAAAAAAGGACAACAACAAAAACACACCCACCAACTACCAAGCAAATCATGAGCAGAAGAGTAGCGCATAAATGTCTCTACCGGTCAAATTATTCTGTCATTATACTTAAACTTTGCCATCTAGAGTGTGTCATTAATAAAATATACTCTTGACGTCAGTGTTAGTGATAGCTCAATAGATTATCGGTTTTCAACGAACGCCGCCCAGTCAACCGTGCAGATTGTATCTGGTCCAGACACGGCACAGATTGAAAGGACTACATCAATATATACCCCCCCCCCCCCGCAACCCAACGGAAGAAAGAAAAGAAGAAAAAAAACCGGCAACAAAACAACAAAAACCAAGTCAAACAAGTCCATAAGGTCCAGGTGGGTGTTTTAATGCTACCGGGACAAAAGAGAAGTAATCAAAGCACAACTAAAAGTCTGTATCACTGTTCCATGGCTCGCAGCACCTGGTTCGTGTCGGACGAAGACTAGGGAAACAAAGCCGAATGAACGAACTGGGAAGATATAATACATACAGAAGAGCATAATTGTCTGCCAGTTGGCGCAGCGTGAAAAAAAGAAGAAGCGATGTTCTGACCTGCAGTCATTTCTAGCTCTGGATTCGCCATAGCCGGGACCATTATTTCTGCATCCGCGGTACTGTACCGTGGAAGATGTCGTGAGATATATGAAGGTCTTTCACAGACACACACAGAC
>JABMCL010000047.1:1245000-1255000 GCA_018857735.1 Alviniconcha marisindica
TAAAGGCTGAACTCGCTCGGACAGCGCTGCCGGTTACGGTGGCACGTCAGTACGTCACCACAGGGTCTCTAAGTCGGTACCCTGCTCTGTGGAATGGACCGATAACAGGAACGGCTGGACCGAAAGCCGACGAACTGACGCCACTGTGGTCCGGGCTCACCGAAGAAAGCGGGGGTGGTGGTGGGGGAGAGAGGGAGGGGGGAGAAAGTAAGAGAGAGACTGAGACGGGGAGTGAGAAAGAGAGAGTAAGAGCGAGCGACACACACACACACACACACACACACACACACACACACACACACACACACACCACACCACACCACACACACACACACACACACACACACACACAGTGGCCGGGAGAGTGTCGGACAGACAGAGAGGGAGAAAGACCAAAAGGAGAGAAAAACACAGAGACAGAGAGACAGAAAGAGAGACTGAGTCAGACAGAAAGAGACAGAGAGTGGAGAGACAAAAACTGAGGAGGGAGAGAAAGAGACAGACAGACACTGAGACAGACAGGCAGGCAGACAGACAGAAAGAAACAGAGAGAGACAGACAGACAGAGAGGCCGAAGAGAGACAAAAATGGGAGAGAGAGAGAGAGAGAGAGAGAGACAGACAGACAGGACAGAGACAGAGACAGAGAGACAGAGAGATAGAGAGAGACAGAGAGAGACACAGACACAGACACACCCGGACAGACAGACAGAGACAGAGACAGAGGCAGAGAGACAGAGCCTGGCAGAGACAGAGAGACAGAGCGGACAGACAGACATAGAAAGAGACAAGAAGCAGACGTACAAGGCGGAGGGGGGGGGGGGGGGGCAAGAAGAAGGAGAGAAAGACAGACAGACACAGAGAGAGAGGTGTCAGTTCCAACTAGTCCATGAAGGAACATGCCGAGTGACCTTACCAGGTGGAGAATAAACCCAAGGGAACGCACTCAGCCACTGACTCGGACGAAGACACAGCAGGCTACGTTCCACGCACAAGTTCCTCCCAATCACTGTCACCGTCAATTTTTATACACATATATATTTTCAGTGAAGACACAACATAGGGGGGGCAGCCGCTAGCTAGCCTTCTTTCCGGCTTCCTGTTCCGTTTCGCAGTCTCAAAATCCACCACTAGCGCGGTAAGGCTTCTTCTTTCCGAAGCCGGGGAAAATCTTTGCTGACAGCAAGCATCCCGCACTGACGTTCACGCCTTGCTAATGCAATAAATACAGCGCGTTTTTATTCCGCCCAGCGTCTGTCGGCCGCAGTGACCTTCCAACCGGCGCCCATCGTGTCGTGGTAATAAAGAAAACCGCCACAGCTATATAATCCTCCCCATGCCCATACACCCGCTTGGCCCAGTCTGCCCTGACCGCAGATTGCCCCTCGGCCGGCCTCACTCACGGCTCCGTCGCTATGTCATCGGTCGGCCATAACTAGTGCAGGGAGAGGTCAAGAACTACGTCCAGTCTTTTCCACGGCATGACACAAACTCCAAGCCGCAGTGGTTTACGACATCCTTCCTTCAAGGAAAGCGATGCTCGGAGTGTGTGCATGGCACTGAGACAGACTGTACGTAGTGTTCCGCAAACTCCAAGTGACTGGTTTACGACATCCCTCCTTTGAAGGAAGGTGCCGGAAAGCGATGCTCGGAGTGTGCGTGTTCCGTTCAGTGCTGCTTTACGTCCACAGAAACCACAGGGCTTATTAGGGACGGCGGGGAGCCCCGGACGGCCGGCACCTCGATTTTTGGCACTTTCACACAGCTCTTAAGCTCTCACACTGTTCCGGCGTGGCCCTACAGTGCACGTGCCTTGAACAAGAACAACAACTCCAGTCACTCGCCCCAAATCTCGTCTGTTCTGAAAAAAAGACGGGTTTTGCTGACTGACCTGGTCGCCCAGATCTTAGTCGTAAGTGCGCGAGGGACTGCAGAAAACACTACCAGCGGGGCACTGCAGAAAGCACTACCAGCGGGGCACTGCAGAAAACACTACCAGCGGGGCACTGCAGAAAGCACTACCAGCGGGGCACTGCAGAAAGCACTACCAGCGGGGCACTGCAGTAAAGCACTACCAGCGGGGCACTGCAGAAAGCACTACCAGCGGGGCACTGCAGAAAACACTACCAGCGGGGCACTTCAGAAAGCACTACCAGCGGGGCACTGCAGAAAGCACTACCAGCGGGGCACTGCAGAAAGCACTACCAGCGGGGCATTTGCAGCAGGGTGCCACCACTGAGCTAGAACTGAACAGTGCCACGAGGCCCGTTTTTGATGACCCGCTCTCGCTCAGTGGCGGTACGATCGGGGCTCGAGCAAGCAGGGTGGCGAGGGGGCGAAAAGATAACCTCTGTGATGTGTAGTGCGGCGGCGTGGTACAGCCGTGTGCACGTCGGTGGCCGTGTGTGTAGGTAGTATGTGCACGTGGCCACGGTGTATGTACGTAGTATACATGTGCACGTGGTACTGATGTGCGTCAGTGTGGACGTATGTGCGCACGACACACGTACTGAGACACTCTACTACACTGACACGATCAGCCGAGGCTGTAACGTGCACTGACACTGACACTGATACGCCGGGCGCGCGCATACACGCAACGCGCGCGCGCGCGCGCACAGCACGCACACACACACACACACACACACACACACACACACACACACACACACAACACACAACACCACCCAAACCACACTCTCTCTCTCTCTCTCTCTCTCTCTCTCTCTCTCTCTCTCTCTCTCTCTCACCACACACACACACACACACACCACCCTCTCTCTCTCTCTCGTCTCTCTCTCTCCTCTCTCTCTCTCTCTCTCTCACACACACACCACACACACACACACACACACACACACACAACACACAACACACACACCTCTCTCTCTCTCTCTCTCTCCTCTCTCTCTCTCTCCACACACACACACACACACACACACACACACACACACACTGTGACTCTCTCTCTCTCTCTCTCTCTCTCTCTCTCTCTCTCCTCTCTCTCTCTCTCTCACACACACACACACACACACACACACACACACACACACACACACACACACACACTGACATCCACCAGTCAGTCACTGATGCAACATCACGCGGCAGTGGCGGTTGCCGAACCGACAGTTCAAGAGCGGACAATCCACTCGAACTCATTCGGCATGTCAAAGGTCAGTAGTTCACGTAGCTAGCTGCACACGGGCTTCTTATCTCTTTTGTCATTAGTGGTACACTTCTCTTTCATGCAGCAGAAAAGATCGGCCAGCTGTTGCAACAGAAAATAATTACCTGAGTTTCGTGCGGCTTGTGGTGAAGCACTAAACAGTACCCTTGCGAAAGAAAAAAATCGTTAAGCCAAACAGCACTCGAACCAGATCAGTCGTTCGGGTTTTAAGCTGTGGTGTTCTGCTTACGTGGGACGTGAGACGGTTTGGCCTAGTGGTAAGGCGTTAGGCTGGTAAGCGGAAGGACCTCAGTTCGATACCGCTTCGGCTCTCCTTTCTCTTCAAAAAGGTTGTGGGTTTATGGACACTGTCTTGTGAGTTTGTCCATCACTTCCTACTGAAACATTAAAATGGCTCTCATCGCTGCCCATCTCAATGCAGAGTCATTCTGGTGGTGACAGTGTAGCGATAGGTATATAATCTCCCTCTCCCCCCACCTCCATACCTCCCCCCCCCCCTTCCTGCCGTCCCTAATAAGCCGTACGGTTTATTGTGGACGTTAAGCACCATGTTTACTTACTTACTTACTTACGTGGGACCTTCGCAAATACTGATTCGTACATTACTGACTGATAGGTGTTCGGCTTCTCATTCATGAAAACAATCGGTCTTACCGACCAGTTCAATCAGCGCGTGTTTCCTTCAATACTGGTTTCTTTCCAGTGTCAGCCTCGACTGACATCACTGATTCCTCTTACAACCCTAAGAGAACTGACGTGACCCGAATGCTGTTCCTAAACGGATTACCGGGGTGAGGGTTGGGGGGCGGGGGGGGGGGGGGGGGGGGGGGGGGGAGGGGGAAGGAGAGAGAAGAGAGGAAAAAAGAGAAAAACAAATGCTTGCTGTAACTGGCAAACGTCTCTCGATGAATGGTTACACTTGAAAGCCGGACTCCCAGTCCTCTGTCACGTTGTTGCGCCCTTAGTCTCCGTTTGAAGTACAAAAATACTGCCCCCCCCCCCCACCCCCACCCCCCACCCCCCCGCCACACACACACACACACACATCCCACCCACAAAGGAAAGGGAAAAGAAAAGGCCTTTGAAAGGACCAGTGTGTGCTGAACTAAGGACAAACTACGGTATACACACACGCACGCACACACACACACACACACACACACACACACACACACACACACACACACACACACACACACACACACACACACACACACACACAGAGCCTCAGTTTACGCCGCGAACCATGTCTGTAAGGAAACACATAATCTTTGTCGGTTATCAGCCAATGACAAACGCCAACTTGATATATTCTCAAGAAAAGGGACTCCATTCGGGTTACGTCAACAGTCTGCACACGGACACTTCAGAATAAGCACAGGCATAAATTATGTAAACCCCTAAAGACATCAATAAAAAAAAATAAAAGAAGTAAAAACACCTAGACTCAGGCACCTAGTTCTCTTGCACTTGGCGCGTACAGCAGGTGTTCTGGCCAGAGTACCTACCTGTACCGGTCGGTGTTAAGGCATGAAAACAGGTCCACCCCTCCCTCTTCCAGTGTAAAACGATGACAGGCAAAGCCCCAGTTAAACTGTGCAAACAAAGCACCGACTTGGGTAGTGTTACAGAGCACGAACCGACCTGGAGTAGTTTTTCTTTACGCAGAAAGGACCAGACCGCCGACTTTGGTAGTGTTACAGACACGAACCGGCCTTGAGAATATTCAAAAAGGACCAAAGTGGCTACTTGTGTAGTGTTACAGACACGAACCGGCCTTGAGAATATTCAAAAAGGACCAAAGTGGCTACTTGTGTCAGTAGTGTTACAGAGCACGAACCGGCCTTGAGAATATTCAAAAAGGACCAAAGTGGCTACTTGTGTAGTGTTACAGAGCACGAACCGGCCTTGAGAATATTCAAAAAGGACCAAAGTGGCTACTTGTGTAGTGTTACAGAGCACGAACCGGCCTTGAGAATATTCAAAAAGGACCAAAGTGGCTACTTGTGTAGTGTTACAGAGCACGAACCGGCCTTGAGAATATTCAAAAAGGACCAAAGTGGCTACTTGTGTAGTGTTACAGAGAGCACCAACCGGCCTTGAGAATATTCAAAAAGGACCAAAGTGGCTACTTGTGTAGTGTTACAGAGAGCACCTACCGGCCTTGAGAATATTCAAAAAGGACCAAAGTGGCTACTTGTGTAGTGTTACAGAGAGCACCAACCGGCCTTGAGAATATTCAAAAAGGACCAAAGTGGCTACTTGTGTAGTGTTACAGAGAGCACCAACCGGCCTTGAGAATATTCAAAAAGGACCAAAGTGGCTACTTGTGTAGTGTTACAGAGAGCACCAACCGGCCTTGAGTATAATTATAATTATGCAGAAAGGACAAAGCGGCGACTTGTGTAGTGTTACAGAGCACGAGCTGGCCTTGAGTATAATTATGCAGAAATGACCAAAGCGCGGCGACTTGCGTATAGTGTTACAGAGTATGAACTGCCCTTGAGAAACAAAAAAGGTCAGCTGCATGCTCTCTCTCTCTCTCTCTCTCTCTCTCTCTCTCTCTCTCTCTCTCTCTCTCTCTCTCTCTCTCTCTCTCTCTCTCCTCCTCTCTCTCCTCTCTCTCTCTCTCTCCCTCCTCTCTCTCTCTCTCTCTCTCTCTCTCTCTCCCTCTCTCTCTCTCTCTCTCTTCTCTCTCTCTCTCTCTCTCTCTCTCTCTCTCTCTCTCTCTCTCTCTCTCTCTCCCTCTCTCTCTCTCTCTCTCTCTCTCTCTCTCTCTCTCTCTCTCTCTCTCGGCAAACGGATCCAATGTTCTGGCACGGTATCTGGTTCAGGAAGTGAGTGTTTGCTTTCTGCGATAGCATTGTGGATAAATATCCATCCGCGTTGGTGAATACAGTGTCTGAGCGGCCGGACCTGCTCTGTCATTACAGACTCTAAGCCGCGCATCGAACATCATTCCGCGGCTCCTCTCGCTGTGTTGTGTTACAATACAATACAATAGAACTTTATTGCCAAGTGTCAGTACACTGATTGCACGAGGAATCAATGTACCTACCACGACGATTGATCGAGTGACACACGCCACATCGCTATAACAGCTGTGCAAGTGTTACGTCAGTCGCGCAAGACTGACCCCATCGGTTTCGGCGGCTGAGGTGGCTGAAACCCTGACAAAAAAGGAATAGTTTCCACGTATATAAACACACCATAAGTGTATTTACCACAAGCTAGCGGCCGGTGGAGGTAATGGGGCAGAAACCGTGACGCTTTCTCTCAAATTAAAATGATGCAGCTGTTAACTGACGCCATGGCACAATAAACAGCTCACGTCATTCCCGCCTAAAGAAAGAAAGAAACAACAACAACAAACCTGAAAAATGTCGATTTAAATCGAACGTTGCAATCTCCGCTGCTTCAGTCACGACTTCTGCCTTCACTGATTCAAGACACCGTTGAAGCCGCAAAACACAGACACACACACACACACACACACACACACACACACACACACACACACACACACACACACACACACACACACACACACACACACACACACGCACACACACACACACGCACACACACACACACACACATGATAGACAGAAAGACAGAGACTAGACAGATAGATACTGACTGATTACAACAATGTCCGGCCAGTTCCTTACCAGACCAACAGTTCCAGTCTTCGACACTAAGTTCTTCGAGAACAGCACGCTTCCAGCTGTTGCCGTGCAAACAGAGAGATATAAGATGGACACACAGATAGCTACACAAAGTCGTGTTCACCTCATCGCTGGAGTCTGCTCTTCCCAAACAACACCGTACATCAATGACAACTGTGCCACAACTGACTGGTGAGAACAATATCCTTTCCCTACCATACCAGCAATTCTGAGTTTCGACTATTCTTCGAATCAGAAGAGGACGCTTAATTCAGTCCAGCTGTTCTCGTGCGGATGGAGTGGGTTAGTGGGTTTTGTGGGTTAAACGTCAGTCACCGGCCGCACAACCACTCAGAGGAAACACTAAACCCGGCAACAGACACCAGACACCCATAAATTATATATACCTGCCCCCCCCCCCCCCCCCCCCCCCCCCCACCCCCACCCCCACCCCCGACCCCTATCTAATTCGTGCGTAGTGGTTGTGCCGCCGCAAGCCTCACCCCACGAGGTCCTGTTTCGTCGGTTAGGCCTTTGCCCCCCCAGACTGCCAGTCTCCAAACCGGAACAGGTTGCAGATCGTGCATGTCCCGGCCACTCACCGTTCATCAATTCAGGTCCGGTGTTTCAGATGGAACATCGCTGCACTCAAGTTCGGTGTTTCAAATGGAACATGGCTACTGGCGGCACTCGGGTTTGGTGTTCCAAACGGAACACCACTGTACTCTGGTTCGGTGTTTCAAACGGAACACCACTGTACTCTGGTTCGGTGTTTCAAACGGAACACCATTGTACTCTGGTTCGGTGTTTCAAACGGAACACCACTGTACTCTGGTCCGGTGTTTCAAACGGAACACCACTGTACTCTGGTTCGGTGTTTCAAACGGAACACCACTGCACTCAGGTTCGGTGTTTCACTGAAACGGAACACCACTGTACTCTGGTCCGGTGTTTCAAATGCAACACCACTGCACTCAGGTTCGGTGTTTCAAATGCAACATCACTGCACTCATACAGATCGTTGCCAACAATGACAAAGGCGCAGCGTCTACTCTCTTCATGCTCACATTCCCCGGTGGCACCACTGTGCATGCAGTTTCAACTTCGTCACAAATCAAACGATCCGATTGACGATTCAAAACGACCCAGCAGAGCCCGGCGGTACACAGGCCACTGACTAGATCACCAGCGCAGTGCCGGGGACAGAAGTGGAACAGTTCGTCACCTTGCCGCATACCGTATCAAGGCAACAGACGTACACACAGACACCCTGTCGGCCTGTGAAACACCGTGATGTAGTGGCTTAGCTCCTATCTCAGACTCAGCTCTGCTGCGACTCAATAACTGACGGCCAAAATACTCTCTCTCTCTCTCTCTCTCTCTCTCTCTCTCTCTTCTCTCTCTCTCTCTCTCTCTCTCTCTCTCTCCAAAAAACAATCCTTTACAAAATAAAGTTTTCCAGTTCGAGCTCTCTCTCCCTCTCTCTCTCTCTCTCTCTCTCTCTCTCTCTCTCCAAAAAACAATCCTTTACAAAATAAAGTTTTCCAGTTCGAGCTCTCTCTCCCTCTCTCTCTTCTCTCTCTCTCTCTCTCTGCTGACAGCCCGGCTTCAGAGTTCTAGAGTCAGCCGGCTGCTGCGGGAAGATCCTGTTTCAACGTACAAGGTCACTGCCGTTCCGACGACTCGGCATGCAAGTGCCGACATCCCAAACTTCGTCAGCTGAGGGCTCCACTCCCGGCCTCGGCAACAGCACAGGCACACCAACTTGTTTCACTTTGACCCAGTTTGTAGCGAAGCGCTGGACTAGTTAAAACCCAAGCGTGTGCTGCGCAGCTGGAATATTCTTTGCTGTTTTGAAACCGTTTGATGAAGGCAAACGAATTTTGTGTGTGTGTGTGTGTGTGTGTGTGTGTGCGTGCGTGCGTGCGTGCGTGCGTGCGTGCGTGCGTACGTGCGTGCGTGCGTGCGTGCGCGCGTGCGTGAGTGCATGTGTGTATGTATGTGTGTGTGTGTAGGGGAAAGGGGTGGGTGGGCATTATTTCTAACCGCCAAGCATTTCTTATCCTTGTGACTCTTACACACACTACTTACATGTCACGGCACGGACCTGAGGTGACCCAATGCGGTTGACTGTACGTTAAAATCCAAGACTGAACTAACCACACACACGCACTGGCTGTCACAGAAAGGGGTTGACTGTACGTTAAAATCCAAGACTGAACTAACCACACACACGCACTGGCTGTCACAGAAAGGAGTCGACTGTACGTTAAAATCCAAGACTGAACTAACCACACACACGCACTAGCTGTCACAGAAAGGGGTTGACTGTACGTTAAAATCCAAGACTGAACTAACCACACACACGCACTGTCACAGAAAGGGGCTGACTGTACGTTAAAACCCAAGACTGAACTAGCCCCTGACACGAACTGTCACAGAAAGGGGCAGACTGTACGTTAAAATCCAAGACTGAACTAACCACACACACGCACTGTCACAGAAAGGGGCTGACTGTACGTTAAAACCCAAGACTGAACTAACCACACACACGCACTGTCACAGAAAGGGGCTGACTGTACGTTAAAATCCAAGACTGAACTAGCCCCTGACACGAACTGTCACAGAAAGGGGCTGACTGTACGTTAAAATCCAAGACTGAACTAGCCCCTGACACAAACTGTCACAGAAAGGGGCAGACTGTACGTTAAAATCCAAGACTGAACTAACCACACACACGCACTGTCACAGAATGGGGTTGACAGTACGTTAAAATCCAAGACTGAACTAGCCCCTGACACAAACTGTCACAGAAAGGGGCAGACTGTACGTTAAAATCCAACACTCAACTAGGCCCTGACACGAACTGTCACAGAAAGGGGCTGACTGTACGTTAAAATCCAAGACTGAAATAACCACACACACGCACTGTCACAGACACGCCCTCTTGTTATACACTTGGACAACTGAACACCCTGAGGGTGGAACATAGATACACTTCCCCTCAGCGCTGTCAAGGTTTACAGTACACCCACCGACAGCTGACGCCGAAAAAACGCAGACGATCTGTCCGACCTGTGCTCTACTGATGGTATGAATGCTCACACACACACACTTGCTTGCTTATCAGTCTAAACGGTTAG
>JABMCL010000047.1:1262500-1280000 GCA_018857735.1 Alviniconcha marisindica
CACACACACACACACACACACACACACACACACACACACACACACACACACACACACACACACACACTGCTTAGAGCTTAAAAGGATTTGCGCTGAAGAAAAACCATTATTATTATTATTATTGTTTTGTGCTATTGCAATACAAATGCACGAGTTCATCAGCTGCTAATATTAATCGCGGCTTAAGATGTTATCGATACACTCCACAAGTGAAAATCTCCCCACTATAAACATTGTTTGAGCTAAGAACTGGCCGGTAAACGCACCTTCGGAGAAAATATATCCAATTAAATAACATCAAGGTAAATATCCCCAGTACCCTGTAATAAAAAACATCATATTATACCACGACACACGCAAGAAAAGCCCACACATGAAGTACACAGAACAACAGAGTCCGCGAAACGCTATGCAGTTTGGTCGAGACTACTTCAACTCAGAAATCTGAAAAAAGAGTGACCGCTAGTGTTCTAAAACAAGATCCAAACACACAAAAAGTTCAAAAGAATGCTATTTATTAGGACAAAAACACAACATGCGAATTTTCGGGGTAATCCCCTTTATCAAACTACAAAACGACATTTAACACTTCAAATGATTCTTCCAAGCACTGGACACGAAAACAACATAGCTCAACCCAAAACAGATAAGTGGGTTAGCTCTCCGTCTCCTTTTTCATCATTTTTCAACGCTCAACTGTTGTTTAGGTGTCGCTTAGTAGCTTGTTTGTTGATTACCCCGAAAATTCGCATGTTGAGTTTTGTCTTAATAAATGACATTCTTTAAACTTTGAAATGTGTTTGGATCTACTTCAACACAGCTGAAGCTGCAGTAAAATTCAACAAGTAATATTATATCTCGTTGATTTGAACGTGCAAAAAGGAATAAGCAGGGGAATAAAAAATAAAATAAAAATAAAAAAAACGCCAGCATGCAGTGACTCACTCGTGTGTAATTAAAAATGTCCAATGCATTTTCCCAGTACGATTATATCGGCTCCAGCAAAACCGCTGTCGATCTCGCCTGTCACAGGTGGGCAGGGTCTGACAAAAAAATAATAATATTGCGAATGGGTGTAAACCCACTTGCTTCTTTCGTAACCACACAGCGAAGCGGAACACATGACATCATTTTGCCTCGCACATCTGAATAATTCATGAGAGAAGGGGATAAGGGCGGACACACACACACACACACACACACACACACACACACACACACACACACACACACACACACACACACACAGAGCGAGAGACAGACAGACAGACAGACAGACAGAGAGAGACAGAGAGAGACAGAGACAGAGAGAAAGAGACACAGAGAGGGAGATGATGATGATGAAGTGATGCTTAATGTCCTCAGATGTCAACTGACATATTAGGGACAAGTTGTGACCAATGCCGAAGCACGGTTCAGTAATTCTTTACGTCCACGGAAACCAGAAGGCTCGTTAGGACGGACAGCTCAGGACGGCCACCTCGACTCTCACACAGCTCCTGAACCATGACACAGAGAGGGAGGCTATATTGATGCCATTTCAATGAGCCCTTCAGACTCAGAGAACATGTCAAACAAGCACGATACGTTGCGTCAGAAGCCTTTGAATGGAGGTCATGTGACGTGTTTAGTGCAACTCGGACAGCAGCACAACTGGAGATCGCTGCATGTATAGTTAAGCCATACAAACCAGTTATACCCAAATGTTTGATTCCGATCGGTAAAAGTGACTATTGTACGCTGAAATTTCCAGATGGGATTGAAAAAGAAAGGCGCTCATTTCGCAGCGGAAAACCTGCACAGAGCAGCAACACCTTCACTGCTTGACCGATTAGTTCCGTCCAGTTCAATACAGTATCAATGCGCTGGGAAAAGCCCATACGCGCTCCGCCCCCGTCTCTCACGGAAGTTCCCTCCAACGTTGCTTTGAAACACTTCCAATGTTTGTCTGACTGACACGGTTCTCGTCCTTTTCAAAGAAGAGCGCTGACCGATTAAAACTAGAAACTAACCCGAGCAACAACAGGGTCACTCCTTGGCTGACTGGAATAGAATATTATCCTCCAAACACAGCCGGTGGCAAAC
The DNA here is from genome assembly GCA_018857735.1 of Alviniconcha marisindica. Classification (NCBI taxonomy): domain Eukaryota; kingdom Metazoa; phylum Mollusca; class Gastropoda; family Provannidae; genus Alviniconcha; species Alviniconcha marisindica. Next base: position 1,264,586 of record JABMCL010000047.1, read on the forward strand.
ACCTTCCTTCAGCTTCGCTAGGCCTCAAGCCTCTGCTGCACTTCCCTGGCATTTGGTCTGTGGTAGGCTGCAGCACCCGCAGCAAAATGACGCTCATTAGGCAGACAGCGTTCGGCCAAACAGAACCGACCGATCCCTATCGCGGCTTTCCGGAACAAGCAGGAGGCTCTATAAACAGGACCTCTCAAAAACAAAATTTAATAATGCTGCGGTTCATAGACGTTGCCTGGTGACTTTGCTCTTGGCCATGAACCAAACGTCAGAAGGGGCGGGTGACGTCATTGACCCGTCCTTAGAATCGGTCTGCCGTTGACAGAATAGCAGCAGAACGCCACGCAATACAAATACAAATATCTCCATAATTTCACTTAAAAACAAAATAAAACGAAGAAGAATGGAACCTATCTGCGGGCAAACAGGACTGAGCCTTTTCTTTCCCCGTGGCTCTCAGGAACAACACCTGGAAGACGCCGGCACGTGCTAACTTGGGGGTCTCGAAAACAAACCTTGTTGTAGTTTATGAACTCTCTATACAAACCCCAAGCACTGGTTTACGACATCCTTCCTTCAAGGAGGAAGGTGCCGGAAAGCGGTGCTCGGAGTATGCTCTCTATAGTGACTTTGCCCTTCACAGTCAGCGGAACGCCGAAAAGGCATGACATCCCTTACCCATCTTAAAAAAGTCTGAAACATAAATGACTGCTAGCGTTCCAAAAGAAGATCCAAACACGTCATAGTCATGCCAACATTCTTCCAAGCACTGAACAACAACTCAACCAAACAGAAGATAAGTCATCTCAGTTTTCATCGTTTTTAACCGTTTACCTGTTGTTTATGTGCCGTTTTGTCGCTTGACGAAGGGGATTACCCCGAAAATTTGCAGATTGTGTATCTATGTCATAGTAAATAAGCGTCCTTTTGAATCTTTTATGCTTGGATCTTGCCCATCTTAATGCAGAATCCGTCTGCTGATGACAGCCGGTTTGTGAGCCGGTTTGGCCTAGCGGTAAGGCGTTAGGCTGGTAAGCGGAAGAAGCTCGGTTCGATACTGCTTCGGCTCTCCTTTCTCTTCAAAAAGGTTGTGGTTTGTGAACACTGTCTTGTGACTTTGTCCATCACTTCCTACTGAAACGTTAAAATGGCTCTCATCGCTGCCCATCTTAATGCAGAAGTCGTTCTGGTGGTGACAGTGTAGCGATAGGTATATAATCTCCCTCTCCCCCCACCTCCATACCCCCTTCCCCCTTCTCCCCGTCCCTAATAAGCCGTACAGTTTCTATGGACGTTAAGCACCATGTTTACTGCTGGTGACAGCGATGCACTAGGCACAGCCCCCCTCTGTCCCCAAAACTCCTGAGCCTGAGCTCGGTCCCCATCGGTACCTCTTCGGAAACAACTTGGCGTCAAGAGTCCAGCGAACAAGGACACGCCAGCAGTGCTATTATGCAGCCTCCTCTTCCCAACGTCTTGAAATCTCGGTCCCCACCGGTACCTCTTCGGAAACAACTTGGCGTCAAGAGTCCAACGAAAAAGGACACACGCCAGCAGTGTTATTCTGGTAGAGACAGTGTAGAGTTACATACAGCATCCGTCTCTCCCCAGCGTGTAGAGATCTCGGTCCCCGCCAGTACCTCTTCTGGATCCACTTGAGGATCGAACATGGATCGAACAAGGACACGCCAACAGTAGTCTGGTGGTGATCGACAGTGTATAGTTAGGTAGAGCCTCTCTCCTTCCCCAGCTTCCTGAGATCTCGGCCCCCGCCAGTTACTCTTCGGGAAGAACTTGGCGATCGAACAAGGATATGCCAACAAGTACTACTCTGGTGGTGACAGTGTACAGTAACTTAGATACAGCCACCCGCATTCCGAGCATTGCTTTCCGGCACCTTCCTCCAAAGGAAGGATGTCGTAAACCAGTGCTTGGAGTTTGACAGCCACCCTCTCTCTTCAGTCCCAGCCTCCTGAGATCTCGGTCCCCGCCAGTTACTCTTCGGGAACAACTTGGCGATCGAACAAGGACACGCCTACAGTACGACTAGCTGGGGTGGTGACAGTCTACAATTAGGTACAGCCACCCTCTCTCTTCAGTCCCAGCCTCCTGAGATCTCGTTCCCCGCCAGTTACTCTTCGGGAACAACTTGGCAATCGAACAGGGATACGCCTACAGTACTACTAGCTGGGGTGGTGACAGTCTACAATTAGATACAGCCACCCTCTCTCTTCAGTCCCAGCCTCCTGAGATCTCGGTCCCCGCCAGTTACTCTTCGGGAACAACTTGGCAATCGAACAGGGATACGCCTACAGTACTACTAGCTGGGGTGGTGACAGTCCACAATTAGATACAGCCACCCTCTCTCTTCAGTCCCAGCCTCCTGAGATCTCGGTCCTCGCCAGTACCTCTTCTCAGCTGACGTGGAGTTACACCAGTGTAAAGAACACGAATACAACAACAAATTATTATTCTGGTGACGACAGATATTATATATAGGTACAGGTTCTCATCGTCTCTCTTCCCGCTATCCCTCTGAGACATCGGTAAGTAAGTAGACATCGGTAAGTAAGTAGACATCGGTAAGTAAGTAGACATCGGTAAGTAAGTAGACATCGGTAAGTAAGTAGACATCGGTAAGTAAGTAGACATCGGTAAGTAAGTAGACATCGGTAAGTAAGTAGACATCGGTAAGTAAGTAGACATCGGTAAGTAAGTAGACATCGGTAAGTAAGTAGACATCGGTAAGTAAGTAGACATCGGTAAGTAAGTAGACATCGGTAAGTAAGTAGACATCGGTAAGTAAGTAGACATCGGTAAGTAAGTAGACATCGGTAAGTAAGTAGACATCGGTAAGTAAGTAGACATCGGTAAGTAAGTAGACATCGGTAAGTAAGTAGACATCGGTAAGTAAGTAGACATCGGTAAGTAAGTAGACATCGGTAAGTAAGTAGACATCGGTAAGTAAGTAGACATCGGTAAGTAAGTAGACATCGGTAAGTAAGTAGACATCGGTAAGTAAGTAGACATCGGTAAGTAAGTAGACAACGGTAAGTAAGTAGACACGGTGCTTAAGTAGACACGGTGCTTAACGTCCACAGAAACCATAAGGCTTATTAGGGACTGGGAGAAGAGAGGGAAGAGGGTATGGAGGTGGGGGAAGAGGGAGATTATATACCTATCGCTACACTGTCACCATCAGAATGACTTCTGCATTAAGACGGGCAGCGTGAAGAGCCATTTTAATGTTTCATAATCGTGAGGGACAAAGTCACAAGACAGTGTCCACAGACCCCAACTTTTGAAGAGCAAGGCGAGCCGAAGCGGAATCGAACCGAGGTCCCTCTGCTTACCAGCCCAACCGGCTCACGTCTCACCCCTTCTCTTTCCGCTATCCTTCTGAGGCCTCGGCCTCCTCCAGCTCCTCTTCTGAGACCACTCGGCGTAAAACAAGTCTAACGAACCCACCGAACGAACAAACGATCTGATTGGAGGACGCTAATTTGAAATATCACGCGCCACTTCATTGTGGATCAGCCGCAGGGGCCGAGGGCCGACCCTAGCTGGCACAGTGATCGCGGGGGGGGGGGGGGAGGGGGGGGGGGGGAGGGGGGGGACGGGGGGGGGGGAAGAGCATCATCTTCTTCTCAGTTATCGCCACAAGGCTTCTGCCGACCGTCCGACCGACTGCCTTGGCTCTTTTTCGTTTCAGTGTAGCTTTACGTCCACAGAAACCATCAGGCTTATTCGGGACGGGGAACCCAGTACACGGGGAACCCAGGACACGCGGGGGAACCCAGTACACGGGGAACCCAGGACACGCGGGGGAACCCAGGACACGCGGGGGAACCCAGGACGGCCACCTCGGCTTTCGCACAGCTCTGCCTAAATAAGTAAGTAAACATGGTGCTTAACGTCCACAGAAACCATAAGGCTTATTAGGGACGGGGTGAAGGGGGGGGGGGAGGGGGTTTGGAGGTGGGGCGGGGGGGAGATAGATTATTACCTATCATTACACTGTCACCACCAGAATGACTCCTGCATTAAGATGGGCAGCGATGAGAGCCATTTTAATGTTTCAGTAGGAAGTGATGGACAAAGTCACAAGACAGTGTCCACAAACCACAACCTTTTCCAAGCGAAAGGAGAGCCGAAGCGGAATCGAACCGAGGTCCTTCCGCTTACCAGCCTAACGCCTTACCGCTAGGCCAAACCGGCTCTGCCTCTGATCCGCCCTCGTTCTTTATCGCATCGTGTCTCCACTCAAGCGTGAGCGGCTAAAAAACACCACGAGACGCTTGGAAATTACCAGCACTCTTCAGATGCGTCCTAGCGAATTGTGCTCCGAAGAGATTTCGCCGCCGCAGACACAAGCCCCGTTAGAATTGTCGCCGCCTGGATCGAACTGGGTAGGTTTTTACGTGGCTAGCTTTGGAGTGGTCTTTAAAATAAAAAATGACAAAGAAGAAGAAGAAGAAAGATGTGTGTGTGTGTGTGTGTGTGTGTGTGTGTGTGTGTGTGTGTGTGTGTGTGTGTGTGTGTGGGTGTGTGTGTGTGTGTGTGTGTGTGTGTGAGAGAGTGTGTGTGTGTGTGTGTGTGTGTGTGTGTGTGTGTGGTGTGTGTGTGTGTGTGTGTGTGTGTGTGTGTGTGTGTGTGTGTATGCATGTGTACATCTGAGTGTATAGTGTGTGTGTATGTGTGTGTGTGTGTGTGTGTGTGTGTGTGTGTGTGTGTGTGAGGAGAGGTGAGGTGTGTGTGTGTGTGTGGTAGGATGTGTGTGTGTGTGTGTGTGTGTGTGTGTGTGTGTGTGTGTGTGTGTGTGTGTGTGTGTGTGTGTGTGTGTGTGTGTGTGTGTGTGTGCGAGTGTGTGTATTCATGTGTGTGTGTGTGTGTGTGTGTGTGTGTGTGTGTGGGAGGAGAGGTGAGGAGTGGGAGTGGGGGGATGGAGAAGGGGAGAGAGAGAGAGAGAGATAGAAAAAAGGAGACAGACAGACAGACAGACAGAGATAGAATGAGAGAGACGAATGCACGCCTGTGTAGGCCTTTGTAAGCGCCCCGGGCTCTTACGAAATGGGGCGCCATAAATAAACTATTATTAAATAATAAAAACCAAACAAGGTTTGTGCAAAGGCAAAAGAAGAAGATAACGACACGTTCACAAAGATACCAACGATGAGAGCAGGACGAGAAAATATTAAAAAAAAGAAAGAGATAAAGCAGAACAGAAAGATGACGATAACAATACATCAAGAACAAAAATCCCACATACCTCTTTTGGGGGAAGAGAAAAAAGAAGAAAAAAAAAGGATCACAATTCTTCTTCGTCTCACCTCGACCACTGCAGTATTTAGTCAAAGGAATAGCCCTTCCAATCCTGACTTGAAATACTTCATTTCAGTCCTCCCAAAACGGAGTCGTTCTTGTCTCTATGGTCTTCGGCGACCAACTGCGTGGAAAGCGTGTAGCTCCCTTTGATCGCGTTTGTCTTCTAGCCGGTCGATACTTTCATTAAAAAATATATATATAAAAAATAAAAAAGAAGGTTGGATTGTGAAATACGCCTAGGGCAATGTCTTTCTGCAGTCTGTTTTCTGAACAACTGAAACTTCATATGCCAGGAACTCTTAGCCGCCAACGACCAAACCCCCGTTATGTCATGGTATCGCCTAGGGCAATGTCTTTCTGCAGTCTGTTTTCGGAACAACTGAAACTTCATATGCCAGGAACTCTTAGCCGCCAACGACCAAACCCTCGTTATGTCATGGTCTCTCCTAGATCAAACAACCACAAGAGCGAGGACCGTCCAGCTCTCACTGCCGAGGATGAAATGCTTCAACGATCGTCCAGCTGTAAGTAAGTAAGTAAGTAAGTAAGTAAGTAAATATGGTGCTTAACGTCCACAGAAAACTTAAGTCTTATTACGGACGGGGAGAAGGGGGGGGGGAGGGAGGGGTATGGAGGTGGGGGGAGAGCGAGATTATATACCTATCGCTACACTGTCGCCACCGGAATGACTTCTGCATTAAGATGGGTACCGATGAGAGCCATTTTAATGTTTCATTAATTGTGAGGGGCAAAGTCACAAGACAGTGTCCACAAACCACATCCTTTTTGAAGAGAAAGGAGAGCCGAAGCGGAATCGAGCCGAGGCCCTTCTGCTTCGAGCTGTCATACCATAAAACTTGTGTTTATAGTCTTTGGTCAAAGGTAGAGCCGTTGTTGGACACCTTTTGACAGTGACGCAATTCCCCGCATAAAAATTCCTTTCTTTTGTCGCCCTCTTTGAATCGTCCTGAGGCGACCCTGTGCGGTTGACGGGGCGTTAAACTCCAATAACTGACTAAACTAACCATCTTCGGTACAGGTTGATAACGTGGGCTGAGCAGAGTACAGCTGCGTCAAAGTCAACCATCGTCTGTACAGGTTGATAGCGTAGGCTGAGCTGAGTACAGCTGCGTGAAAGTCAACCCTCTTCGGTACAGGTTGGTAGCGTAGGCTGCGTAAAGGACAACCCTCTTCGGTACAGGTTGATAACGTGGGCTGAACAGAGTACTGCTGCGTAAAGGACAACCCTCTTCGGTACATGTTGATAACGTGGGCTGAGTACAGCTGCGTGAAGGACAACCCTCTTCCGTGCAGCTTGGTGGCGTAGGCTGAACGGAGCTCAGCTGCCTGAAGGCCAAGCGTAGGTACATGTATACATGGCAGGCAGTCACAAGGACACGGGGAGCGTCAAGTACAAAGACGGTCAAATACATCGTGTTGACCCTTTCTATTACTGACGGCAAGACAGCCACAGAAAGAAACAAATCCTAGGGCTGGTCACGTATGCTGACCCCGTGGCGAGGTCTGTGCCAACGGGTTACCTAGCTAGGCACGTCACATGGAACGGAAGGGCAGAAGAAGGCGGGGGGAGGAGGGGGGGGGAGAGTTAAATGAAAGGTCTACAACCCGGTTTTATCGAAGAATGTCCGATATGAGTGTCTCGGCCGGACTGGCGGGTAACACTGCACCCGTACGTCTGACATTATCGATCCACAGGTGTGGGCAAATCAAACAGTTGCAAACAGTCTCACGCAGTACGAGCTGAACCTCAGGGTTTTCAGCTGAGGAACGAAGGTTAACAAACTACAGCAAAGGTTTTTCTTGCCTTGGTTTTGTCTTTGCAGGCATCAGTACTACACTGCTTGTACATAAATTCGGGTCATGACAAGCAATGAACGACTTCTGTAGTTCAGTACTGGGAGTGAAGGAGGCAGGGGAGGGGTTGGGGGGGAGGGGGGGCGGGGGGAGGAGCAGGAACGAATAAAAAGAAAGACCTTTTGCTTCCATTGGAAATAGCCACGATCATCAACACTGTGATTAAATTTTGCTATCATCAGCTCGACCCGTCGCGATATTACTAACGACGCTCTCAAAACACTAATCTGTGTTTTCCTTCTGTCTCGTGTCATCCACTCCTCGCTGGGTGTCCCAGAAACCTGATCTAAAAGAACACACCCTTCAAAACAATGTTACATGCCTCATCTGTTGTTCTGCCATGTCTGATCCCTTATCTCCGATCCTTCGTGCTCCACTGCGGCTCCCTGTCGAATCCAGTGTTCAGAAATAACTTATTCTTCCTCATACCTTTTAATTCAACCAGTTCTATGTTCAGCCTCGCCAGCTGCGCTCGTCTCCCGATACTCGCCTCCTTTGTCTTATGTCTGCATGCTCATCTCAAGTGTTTTTGTCAACGGGCCTTCTTCTGTCAAGCACCATTACCCTGGAACAATCTACCCTGATCTTTTCCACCCTCTTCCTCCATAGCATCCGTAGACACGTCTTTTTCCCTTTTGAACATTGAACAGAGTGTTTTATGATTTACCTGTGTGTGTGTGTGTGTGTGTGTGTGTGTGTGTGTGTGTGTGTGTGTGTGTGTGTGTGTGTGTGTGTGTGTGTGTGTGTGTGTGTGTGTGTGTGTGTGTGTGTGTGTGTGTGTATGTGTGTGTGTGTGTGTGTGTGTGTGTGTGTGTGTGTGTGTGTGTGTGTGTGTGGTGTGTGTGTGGTGTGGTGTGTGTGTGTGTGTGTGTATGTGTGTGTGTGGTTGTGTGTGTGTGTGTGTGTGTGTTGTGTGTGTGTGTGTGTGGTGGTGTGTGTGTGTGTGTGTTGTGTGTGTGGTGTGTGTGTGTGTGTGGGTGTGTGTGTGGTGTGTGTGTGTGTGTGTGTGTGTGTGTGTGTGTGTGTGTGTGTGTGTGTTGGAAGTAATGAGAAAGTACGAATATTATGCCTGTTGGACAACCTGTCCTCGGAGCAGGGCAGAGAGAGAGGGAGACCTGAAACTGGAACTCAAAAACCTTTAAGACACAAGCGTTAGGACCATTTGGACCTCAGGGGGAAGAGAGAGGTGGGGGGGGGGGGGGCAGAGACAGAGACAGAGACAGAGAAACAGAGAGAGAGAGACAGACAGAGACTGACTGACTGACGGGACCTTATTATGCAAGGATAAAGGTTTAGGCACCCAATGCCTGTAATGCAACCTGTTCTTGACAGAGAGACGGAGGGAGGGAGAGGGAGGGAGAGGAGAGAGAGAGAGAGAGAGAGAGAGAGAGAGAGAGAGAGAGAGAGGGGGAGAATAACTAAGAACAGATGCAACACCATAGCACAAAAGCAGAGACGGGGATTGAGAGAGGCAGACACACACACACAGGAGGAAGTCATGAATGTCATGTCCGTAGTACAGCGTGGATAATAAATGGACTCTCCGTCTGATTCACTGGACAAGTCACAGTGGCGTGCAACACCCAGCAACTGACTTGCTTCACTGGACAAGTCACAGTGGCGTGCAACACCCAGCAACTGACTTGCTTCACTGGACAAGTCACAGAGGCGTGCAACACCCAGCAACTGACTTGCTTCACTGGACAAGTCATAGTAGCGTGCAACACCCAGCAACTGACTTGCTTCACTGGACAAGTCACAGTGGCGTGCAACACCCAGCAACTGACTTGCTTCACTGGACAAGCCACAGTGGTGTGCAACAGCCAGCAACTGACTTGCTTCTCTCGACAAGCAACAATGGTGTGCAACAGCCAGTAACTGACTTGCTTCATTGGAAAATTCAAAATGGTGTGCAACACCCGGCAACTGACTTCCTTCACTGGACAAGTGAAGTCACAATGGTGTGCAACACCCAGCAACTGACTTTCTTCACTGGACAAGTCACAATGGTGTGCAACGCCCACCGACAGACTTCCTTCACTGCACAAGTGAAGTCACAATGGTGTGCAACAGCCAGCAACTGACTTGCTTCACTGGACAAGTCACAATGGTGTGCAACGCCCACCGACTGACTTCCTTCACTGGACAAGTGAAGTCACAATGGTGTGCAACAGCCAGCAACTGACTTGCTTCACTAGACAAGTCACAATGGTGTGCAACGCCCACCGACAGACTTCCTTCACTGCACAAGTGAAGTCACAATGGTGTGCAACAGCCAGCAACTGACTTGCTTCACTGGACAAGTCACAATGGTGTGCAACGCCCACCGACAGACTTCCTTCACTGCACAAGTGAAGTCACAATGGTGTGCAACACCCAGCAACTGACTTGCTTCACTGGACAAGTCACAATGGTGTGCAACGCCCACCGACTGACTTCCTTCACTGGACAAGTGAAGTCACAATGGTGTGCAACAGCCAGCAACTGACTTGCTTCACTAGACAAGTCACAATGGTGTGCAACGCCCACCGACTGACTTCCACAGCAGTTCCACCCGCCCGCCCGTTTACCCTGACTTGCGAGGGCACTTCATAACGTTTTCATACCTTCAGCCAAGGAATCAAAAGCAGCGAACCAAACAAGTCTTTACAAATAACTTAATCGATCAGTCGACTCAATCAACCACCCATGTTTCTCAAAACGAGCTCATATAGGCGCTTGTGCAATTAATCAATCCCTGACAATCCTTCAATGACTCGACTCAATCAACCAACCATATTTCTCAAAACGAGTTCAAGCAGGCAGGCGCTTGGTCAATCAATCAATCCACGACAATCCTTCAACGACTCAATCAACCAACCATATTTTTTTAAACCGAGTTCATGTGGGCGCTTGTGGAATTAATCAATCTATAAACGTTGCTCTTCAAAGCGAGTTGTTTCAAGCGCCTGTGCAGGCCTGTCGACTTGCGGGTGAGTCTCGGTGAGGACGTAGCAGCAGTCAGATTACGTACCGCATGTACTGTGTACCGCATGTATGCCAGCACTGTGTACTAAGCATGGTCACACTCCCGCAGTACTTGGTACCACAAGGAACGAGAGACATCTAACCGTCTTACCGGGACTTGCCGAACACGAGTTGCCCAGCAGAAAGCCCGGATCGAAAAAAAGGCAATATAGGTTTAGTCTCTCTGTGTGTCTCTGTCTCAGTGTCTGTCTGTCTGTCTGTCTGTCTGTCTGTCTGTCTGTCTGTCTGTCTGTCTGTCTGTCTCTCTCTCTCTCTCTCTCTCTCTCTCTCTCTCTCCTCTTCTCTCACCACACACACACACACAACACACACACACACACACACACACACACACAACCCACACACACAGTACGCACGCACGCCCTTCCTCTCTCACTCTCTCTCTCCTCTCTCTCTCTCTCTCTCCTCTCTTTAAAGGTTAGAAATGTATTTATCTTAAAGGTTAGAAATGTATTTGTATCAAAATCCGAGATAATTCTTTTAGTTTTTTGTTCAAAATCAAGTACTTAGACTTGAGCTCGTCTTAAACGCAGTATACACATCGCTTCACATAGTAAGTAAGTAACTTGGTGTTTTACGCCCAGTCAACCATTGCGGTTATATCAGGGCGAGTCTCTAAATGTATTACTATGGTGCAGTTAATGAAAGCACAACTCATTAAAACTGACTCCAAATGTATTCTAGAATCTCCGCTGCTCTTCGTGTATTTCATAAAATTTTTTAAAAAAAGCGGAAACCCTTTTTACAGTCTAGCACGTTCCGTGTCAATGTTTACTGCAAAGCCACACATTCTACATAAAAACTGTACATAGTACCGATTAATTCGTTTCATGTGAAACAATAATATTTCATCTGCCGCCAGAAAGGGTAAGGGAGCTGGTATTATCTAATAAGCATCGGACTGTTTCTTTCAACGACGCAAAAGGAAACGACACTTACAAGGAAGCATCAAAATGTGCGTCCGCCAATCATTGCTGATGCTTCCCTGTAACAAGCGAGTTATATGTCTTTCTCGGAACGGCGAATGTCTGTCATATCCGGGATATTCCCTCGTAGCCACGGAGTTGTTAAGTCTGTCATATCTGGCAAGATTGCCTCATACAATGATGGCCACGGAGTTATTACCTCCCCTTTGAATGGCGTTTGTCTGTCAGGAATGGCGGTGTTCTGTTATAACTACAGAGCGAAGTTTTCAAAACGCTGTCTCTTTGAATAACACTGATGTCCCGCAATAAACAAACAGTCACGATCCCAGGACGGTGTGGATCCTTCAATAACTGGCAACCGCCTCTAACCAAAGAGTGGAGTTCCCAGAATTCTGCATATCTTTGAATAACACTGTTTCCCAATAACCAGTCACGATCCCAGGACGGTGTGGATCCTTCAATAACGCAGCCCCAATAACCAGTCACGATCCCAGAACGGTGTGGATCCTTCAATAACGCAGCCCCAATAACCAGTCACGATCCCAGAACGGTGTGGATCCTTCAATAGCGTAGCCCCAATAACCAGTCACGATCCCAGGACGGTGTCGATCTTTCAATAAGGTATCTCCAATAACCAGTCACGATCCCAGAACGGTGTGGATCCTTCAATAACGCAGCCCCAATAACCAGTCACGATCCCAGGACGGTGTCGATCTTTCAATAAGGTATCTCCAATAACCAGTCACGATCCCAGGACGGTGTGGAGCCTTCAGTAACTGGCAACCGCCTATAACCAAGGAGTGAAGTTCTCACCACAAAAAAATGCGTGTCCAATAACCGGTGGTGTTTCCTTGGCAAGAAGTTAATTAAGTTCTCATCCCAACGGTGTTCGTCCTTTAATAACTAGCGATTTTTTCCACCAAAGTGTGAAGTTCTCCTCAAAAGACCTGTAAGCTCCCAATAACTGATGCTGAAAATTCCCATCGCAAGCTGTTCTCACAACGATGCGCGTCTACAGTGACGAGTGCCGTATTAACATGTTCTCATCGGAACGACGAGTGCCGTATTAATGTTCTCATCGGAACGACGCGTGCCGTATTAATATGTTCTCATCGGAACGACGAGTGCCGTATTAATATGTTCTCATCGGAACACTCATCGGAACGACGATTGCCGTATAAATGCATTCTCATCGGAACGACGAGTGCCGCGTTCTCATCGGAACGACGAGTGTCGTATTAATACGTTCTCATCGGAACGACGAGTGCCGTATTAATAGGTTCTCATTGGAACGACGAGTGCCGTATTAATATGTTCTCATCGGAACGACGAGTGCCGTATTAATATGTTCTCATCGGAACGACGAGTGCCGTATTAATATGTTCTCATCGGAACACTCATCGGAACGACGATTGCCGTATAAATACATTCTCATCGGAACGACGAGTGCCGTATTAATAGGTTCTCATTGGAACGACGAGTGCCGTATTAATATGTTCTCACTGGAACGACGAGTGCCGTATTAATACGTTCTCATCGGAACGACGAGTGCCGTATTAATATGTTCTCATCGGAACGACGAGTGCCGTATTAACATGTTCTCATCGGAACGACATTTGCTGTATTAACATGTTCTCATCGAACCGACGAGTGCCGCATTAGCATGTTCTCATCGGAACGACATTTGCTGTATTAGCATGTTCTCATCGGAACGACGAGTGCCCGTCAGTAACTCCCAGTGTTTCAAAGGAAGAAGCTGTGTTCTCTTCAGATCCGAGAGTGGTTACAGCGAATGTTCATCTCGTGCGATTTTCCCCCTCACTGACTTCAGAAGAACGCGAGACTGAGGAGCGCTGCACGAAGGACTCCTCCCAAAGGAGCACGCGGCTATTGAAACTCTCAAAGCATGGCACGCTTCTCTCACCATCACGCACTTAAAACACAGTAACGCACTTTGGACGAGCTTTAAGCCGCTATTTAGAGAAGCAGACACGCTCCATTTTGTTCGCATTCCTACTTTCTAACATTACTTTCCTCATAAACACACGTCCACGACTGTGGGTGTGACGTAAACGTGACAAGCAAACGAAAGAAATCTGCATGAAAGCAACAACAACAAAAAACAACAACAAAAAAACATAAGAAGAAAGAAGACACTCATTCTTCTCTCTCTCTCTCTCCTCTCTCTCTCTCTCTCTCTCTCCCTCTACTCCTCTCTCTCTCTCTCTCTCCCCCCCACACACACACACACACACACACACACACACACACACACACACACACACACACACACCACACGCACACACACACACACACACACACACACACACACACACACACACACACACACAGCTCTCTCTCTCTTTCTCACCCTCGCTCTTTCCTCTCTCTCTTTCTCTCTCTCTTTCAACACCCCACACACACCACACACACACACACACACACACACACACACACACACACACACACACACACCACACAAGCATGCACGCACGCACTCACGCACACACACACACACACACACACACACACACACACACAAAGATATCTCTCTCTCTCTCTCTCTCTCTCTCTCTCTCTCTTCTCTCTCTCTCTCTCTCCCCCCCCCCCCCCCCCTCCGACCCTTCCTGTGTGCACGCCTGTGCACAGGTCCGTGATGCATATCATGTTTGACACTTTCTTGCATCCTCCTGACGTGTTTGGCTCCTGATACAGGACAGGACGACGCCATTGGCCCGAAGCCTGATCAGGACGTTTGGGACTGACGAGTGATCTCACGGGGCCGCCAGGATGTCAATCTTCCCTCCACAACGAAACGAAGCGCAAGTGTCCACGCCACCTATTACTTAACCAGTCCCGCCCCTCTGTTAATTTTGTGAGCCGGTTTGGCCTAGCGGTAAGGCGTTAGGCTGGTAAGCGGAAGGACCTCGGTTCGAAACCGCTTCGGCTCTCCTTTCTCTTCACAAAGGTTGTGGTTTGTGGACACTGTCTTGTGACTTTGTCCATCACTTCCTGCTGAAACATTAAAATGGCTCTCATCGCTGCCCATCTTAATGCAGGAATCATTCTGGTGGTGACAGTGTAGCGATAGGTATATAATCTCCCTCTTCCCCCATCTCCATACCCCCTTCCCTCCCCCCCCCACCCCCCCCTTTCTCCCCGTCCCTAATAAGCCTTGCGGTTTCTGCGGACGCTAAACACAATGTTTACCTGTTAATTTTATTGCGCCACTTTACCCATCTCTGCCAAAACAACCCGGCAAAATCACTGTCGTTCCTTGTCACCTGTACCACGTAGGCTACAATCAACAAAAAAGGGAGTTACTCAGCGCTCGAAATATGTCACACAAGTGCAACAACAAAGACCTCAATCGCCTCAGGTAACTCTCACTGGTATGCGTGTAAATACAAGGTGCATAAACTCCACCAGACGTACATCCTCTTTTTTCACGTAGGCGACGTCAAACGTACTCTGCCTAACGTCACAGCTGCTGCTACTGCTGCTAATAGTAAATATTACTCGTAAGTAGTAGCAGGGAGTGAATTCGAGCTTTTAGTTTAGCGCCATTAAAAGTTAGAATGCATTTATTAGGACATTTTTGTATTTCTCTCTCTCTCTCTCTCTCTCTCTCTCTCTCTCTCTCTCTCTCTCTCTCCCTCTCTCTCTGATTGGAAGTTTCAGGGCAATAAAAGAAGGGGCGGGGGGGGGGGGGGGGGGGGGGGGGGGGTTGGGAGCACACCAAGACAGACAATAATCAAGAGAGGAATGATGGAATGAAGAAAGGAAGGAAGGAAGGAAAGAAGGAACGAAGAAAGGAAAAAGAAAGAAAGATGAAATTATGAAAGAAAGAAAGGAAGCAAGGAAAGACGGAATGTAGAAAGGAAGCAAGCGAAAGAAAGAAAAAAAAGGAAAAAAAAAAAGAGAGAGAGAGAGAGAAAAAAAGAAAGAAGTTATAACTGTAATAATAACAATGGATCCCACCAGGATCAGATTTTGCTGCTCTCTGCTTAGCATTGTGGGCCAAAAAAAGGATTCGGCACCGGAGGGAACTGATGCACCCAGCAGGTTCTTTATGAAGGAAGCAGGCCGGACTTTCTTCTCTCCCCCCCCCCCCCCACCCCATGAACAGGACTCCCCCCCCCCCCCCCCCCACACACACACACACAAATTCACTCTGTTAAACGTCCTCCAGATCTAAATATGGTGCTCAGCAATCAATTATTTGCTTTTTCTCTCTCTAAACTTCGAATTAAAGAAAGAATTTAGCCAGT
>JABMCL010000047.1:1282500-1285000 GCA_018857735.1 Alviniconcha marisindica
CATACACACGCACACACATACACACACACACGCACGCACACACGCACGCACGCACGTAGCGCGCGCGCACACACACACACACACACACACACACACACACACACACACTCACACACACACACACACACACACACACACACACACACACACACACACACACACACACACACACACACACACACACACACCCGACAAACAAAAGTATACATACAAATCAGACCCGACAAGCCTTTGTGCATACAGTGGGTTCAAGGACTGACAGCGGACAGCCACGGTCCAGCCGAACCCATAGGGGTCAATTCAGGGCCAAACACGAGACACCAGATCACTCAAGTAAAAGCTAGTCCAGTTCACCGCCCACACGGTTACACAGCCCATAATTATGTTTGAAGAAGATGCGGAGAGCATGTGAACTTGAACGAACCGGAAAGGTAGAAACTAAAAAGGCACACTTCCCGGACGCAAGTAAAGGATACATATATACATATATATATATATATATATATATATATATATATATATATATATATATATATATATATATATATATACCACGGCAACATTCTGACCTACTCCAGGCTTTAACCCCTTCACTGCCATGACGTCACTTGAAAACAACCAATAAAAGTGCGAAATCTGAAACCCTTAAGCCATTTTGTCTTCTTTCCGCACTGGCATGCGAAAAGACTTTCATCAAAATGTATTGCACTGAATGTAGATGTGTTATAGGACCGGAAAACATGTACTGTTTGCAGGCGCGTCCGTGCATCTTTCAGCCCGGAAAGTTTACAGGCTGCGGCAGTGAAGGGGTTAAAGGAACTCTCCTTCGCAGGCTAAACTTCTCGTGTGTAGGTAGGTAGTGTTGCTTAATGTCCTCGGTTGTCGGTTGACATATTAAGGACAAGCTGAGACCAATGCCGAAGCATGGTTCAATATAGCTTTACGTCCTCGGAAACCAGAAGGCTCGTTAGGACGGACAACCCAGGATGGCCACCTCGACTCTCATACAGCTCCTGAACTATGAGTTCTCGTGTGCTTCTTCTTTCTCCTTTTGTATAGTGTCCAACTTTAACATGATGAAGACTCTGACACTTTGAGTGCATGCTGGGTTATTTTATTGTTTCCATAGTCCACCGAACTCTGACATCGACTCCAGGATCTTTAACGAGCGTATGTGATCTTTTTGCGTGCGTATCCACACACGGGGGACCTCGGTTTATAGTCTCATCCGAAGGTCTTTTGTGGAGTCTGCATAGAATTTGACTCCGGAGAAATTTCGCGGCGGGCGCAAAGCCTTGCACATAACGGTCACCCATCCATTTGGCGACCACACAGTTCAGGAGCTGTGTGAGAGTCGAGGTGGCCGTCCTGGGCTGTCCGTCCTAACTAGCCTTATGGTTTCCGTGGACGTAAAGCAATACTGAACCATGCTTCGGCATTGGTCTCAGCTTGTCCCTAATATGTCAGCCGACATCCGAGGACATTAAGCAACACAACTACTACTACTACTACTACTTTGGCGACCACGCTCGATCGTGCTTAACTTTGGCTTTCGAGAGTGAGAACTCCTGTTCTGTGCCACCGACTCTCCACCGACTGCGTAGCTTTGTGTTCCATGATATTTGGCTGTATGGTACTGAGGGCGAGAGAGTGAGTAAAAGCAGGAAGTAACGGAGGTGCGACGACTATCTGCTTTGTCCTAAGACAGAGTGACCTAATACGAAACTAATGTCAAGTTCCAACAGCCTAACACGTACTAAACGTAAAATGCTTCTCTGTTGTTGTTGTTGATGTTGGTTGGTTGGTTGGATTTTTCTTGTTTGCTTTTTGTTGTTGCTGTTGTTTGTTTTTGTCGATTTTCTGTTGTTGTTGTGTGTTTGTGTGTGTGTGCATGCGTGCGTGCGTGCGTGCGTGCGTGTGTGTGTGTGTGTGTTTGCGGGGGAGGGGGGGGGGGGGCTGTTCGTTTCTGTTGGGTTGTTTTTATTGGGTAGGGGGCGGTTTCGGTGGGGTCGGGTTGGGTGAAGTTGAGTATTCATTTTTTTCTTTTTTCTTTTCTTTCATCTTTTTCAAAGGAAACAGTACATCGACAAAAGCTCCAGACGCAACAACTATCAATACAGAAATGTACTCGCATTTTGCCACAGGAAATAACGAACGCGCATTTTATGTACAAGACATAGTTTCACGACTTTTATGTACAAGACGCAGCTGCACGACTTAATGTAATGTAATGTAAAAGTGTACTTATAAGGCGCTTACACGTACCTAACGTGTGCCCTCAGCGCATGAACATAACCACCACCACCACCCCCCACCCCCTACAGTTTTTAATCAGTTCATTTCCAAGCCACTGTACTCAAAGCCAGACGCACCGGGTGAACGCAGTCGTCCCTATAATTTTTCTGATAAGCTTCATTCACTGTTCTAGGACAGAATTAATTGGTTTCGAAAACACACTGGCCCAAGAAATCCTGATGTACGTAGGTCTAGTGGGCCGTCT
>JABMCL010000047.1:1292500-1300000 GCA_018857735.1 Alviniconcha marisindica
GTTATCTTCAGTGTGAGCTGCTGGGGCTCCAGGCCAGTGCCCAGAAGAATGAAATGGCAATACTGCACAGTAATACGTGTATGACGGATTGCACTCTAGGTTCTGCGCGGCAAAGAAACGGACAGATAAGGACTACAAATGAAAACGGACCACGTCGTTATTAAGACAGCGGAAGGGAAGAAAAAAGAGACATCACACAATCACAACGGGAGGCCATGCGCAAAGAGCAAGAATCTACCCTCTTTACCAAACTATCGATTCCAACGTCTATCGTGTGGTTTCCAATCAGGCAGCCCACGAGTGCTGGAATCCCAGGAAATGAAAAAGAGACAGCCAGCAGTGACTGGCAGGGCTAGGGGTGTCCAGACACACGGAGCCACCGTCTCTTTTCCCTCTCGCCTCGACGACTGCACCGGAATTACTTAAAATTCTAATTCTGGGGGTGGGTGGGGGTGGGGGGGGGGGGGGGGGGGGAGGGGGGGGTAGCCTAGCTGGTAGAGCGACCGACTGAAAAGCCAGGCGCAATACTGACGTGGGTTCGAGTCCCAGGTGCGGCAGGGGACTTTTCTCTCCCAGAGTCCCCTTCCAGTGCAGACTCTCTTACGGTGTCCGTACAATCGCATGCATCAACCAACATCTGTGCGCACGTTAAACATTCCAAACGCTGGCAGCAATACCGTTGTCTGGACACACGAAAATACTGCATACACTTTTAGGAACGGGCAGTGCTGTTCTAGCGGCTGCTGTGCCGTCACCAGGTAAGGCCACCTGAATTTTCCGCAACTGACAGGGAAGTACTCAATATAATAATAATTCAACGTTCATTCTGTCGCGAAACAAAATTCAACAAATCGCAAGTATAAGCACGATTCCATGCTCATAGCACCGCACTTTGTCTCTGAGCTGGGCTTCGACTGGCAAAGATAAAACCGCATGAGCTGGGTTTCGACCGGCAAAGATAAAACCGCATGAATAAACGGGGAAGGCAAAAAATAGAAGGGTGGAATTTCTGGCAGTAATTGAATTCTGACCTGCTCAAGGCTTTAAAGGGGAAAGTTTTCAAAGGTCTGGATTCTCAGCGGGGAGGTTGGGGGGATGTGAGAGCGAGGGGCGGGAAATGGGGGTGGGTCGGGGGGGGGGGGGGGGGGGGCTTTCGTTTTCTCGGCACTGCAGTCAGAAAAGCGGCAGACCAGGCCGACTTTGGTCTGGTCCAAAAAGCATCCACGGGGTAGCTTTTGAGGCTACAGCTAAAGTGACAAAAGAAGGACAAAAAAGGAAAACAGGGAACTTATATAGTTAGCTCTCGGGTTTTAACTTCCTGTCAGTCGCACAGGATCACCAACGGACGAGGGGTGGGTCGAGAGAAGGTACACTGACTGGTGAGGGTGGGAATATGAAATATTTATATGATTCACACACAGAACAGACAGACAGGCAAAGACGGTAGAAAAGAAAGACTGAAAGAAAGAAAGACTACTGCCTCGAAAGAGAGAAGAAGAGAGACGGAAGGGAAAAAATTCGGGGAGGACAAGCACACGAAACATCCAGATACAGAGAAATACATCACCTGCAAAACGTTTCAACATGGGAGACAAAATATCCCGATACAGAAAAATGCATCACCTGCAAACGTTTCAACATGGGAGACAAAATATCCCGATACAGAAAAAAATACATCATCTGCAAACGTTTCAACAAGGGAGACAAAATATCCCGATACAGAAAAAAATACATCACCTGCAAAACGTTTCAACGTGGGAGCCAAAATATCGCGATACAGAGAAACACATCACCCGCGAAACGTTTCAACTTGGGAGACAAGGCATGACTATACACCGCTAATATCTTTACTGCTTCACATTTCCTGACGCCAACGCTGGGCACGCAAAGCCTGTACCGGGCATGCACTCGGGAAAATCGACCTGCTTTCAAACACATTAGCTGAGCCAAAATTGCCGACTTCGGCTTGTGAACTTCCTAAACTAAGAACAAAGCGGTTCTTTGCAGTCGAGGTCCCCAGGCCTAAATCGTTTTGCAGCAATACCAATGGATGGCCCGGGGGAGTCAGGCCGCGTTTTAATCAACGTCGTTGCCTGAAAAACGAACGCTTGAAAGAGGTGACCCGGGATTCCTGCAGCTGATCAAACCTGTCGGAAAATGGACTTCAGCGCCGTAAGCATCACTGAGAACAGCCGTGCGGCCACTTACTCCCGAGGGTTCGGAACACGGACAGTCTTGGCCGCCATAAGAACCAAAGTGTCCACGTGTGTGTGCGAGCGTGCGAGCGTGCGTGCGTGCGTGCGTGTGCGTGTGTGTGTGTGTGTGTGTGTGTGTGTGCGTGCGTACGTGTGTGTGTGTGTTGTGTGTGTGTGTGTTTGTGTGTGGTGTGTGTGTGTGTGTGCGTGTGTGTGTGTGTGTGTGTGTGTGTGTGTGTGTGTGTGTGTGTGTGTGTGTGTGTGTGTGTGTGTGTGTGTGCGTGTGTGTGTGTGTGGTGCGTGCGTACGTGTGTGTGTGTGTGTGTGTTGTGTGTGTGTGTGCGTGTGTGTGTGTGTGTGTGTGTGTTGCGTGCGTACGTGCGTGTGTATGTGCGCGCGCGCGCGCGTGCGTGCGTGCGTGCGTGCGTGTGTGTGTGTGTGTGTGTGTGTGTGTGTGTGTGTGTGTGTGTGTGTGTGTGTGTGTGTGTGTGTGTGTGTGTGTGTGTGTACCTTGTTCATCGAGTTTCTATTCTATTCCACAACAATCAAAGTCAGATAAATTCCATATGTGGTCACATATGGTTGATTCTATTCCACAACAAAGTCGGATGAATGTACAGCGCATTTATGGCTATATATGGTATATCTTGTTTCTAATCTGCTCTATTCCACACCAACCCAGGTTATATCTGTATATTCTATATATATATACTTTATAGTGTTTCTATTCCAGTCTGTTCCACATCAACCCTAGATACATGCATACTCTACATACGGTTATACATATTTTATAGTGTTTTTATTCTTTCTTCTACAGCACAAACACAAGGGCCCTTGAGAGTTCTAGGCTCCCACAATAACCACAGAGGCGTGGAAAGAGGAAGCGCCAGATGAGCGTCCTTGAAAGAACGAGAGAGGGCCATCGTCAGTCGGACGAACATTGCAAGCGTTTCAAAGGCAACGTTGGGGAACGTTCTGAGAGACGTTCTGGTGCGTATAAATTATGGGCTTTTCCCGAGCGCATAGATGAGAGCCGGTTTGGCCTAGCGGGTAAGGCTGGTAAGGCAGGTAAGGCTGGTAAGGCAGGTAAGGCTGGTAAGGCGGGTAAGGCGGGTACGGCTGGTAAGGCGGGTAAGGCAGGTAAGGCTGGTAAGGCGGGTAAGGCGGGTAAGGCGGGTAAGGCTGGTAAGGCAGGTAAGGCTGGTAAGCGGAAGGACCTCGGTTCGATACCGCTTCGGCTCTCCTTTCTCTTCGAAAGTTGTGGTTTGTGGACACGGTCTTGTGACTTTGCCCCTGACAATTAATGAAACATTAAAATGGCTCTCATCGCTGCCCATCTTCATGCAGGTCATTCTGGGGGTGACGGTGTAGCGATAGGTATATACTCTCCCCTCTTCCCCCCACCTCCACACCCCCTTCCCCCCATTCTCCCCGTCCCTAATAAGCCTTGTGGTTTCTGTGGACGTTAAGCACCATGTTTACTTACTTACCTACTAGCGCATAGATACCATCTTGAACTGAACTGGACTGAACCGAACACAATAACCAAGATGAAAATGGTCGCATAATGTATTTGATTTCATTCTCGCATTACAAACCAGGAGCGCCAGCGGCAGCCTTGAGCTACTTATATCGCTTTGGGCTTCTACGCCAATATAGGTCAGATATATCAAGATACGAAGATGGCCTTCACCTGAGAATAATAAGCTATCGAAGGCTGACGAACTGAGTAGGTCCGATCATGGCGTTGCGTGCTTATATAGACCACTGTCAGGAACACCGCCAGGGTATCTATTCTCTGATTTTCCTGTTCGTTAAGCTTTATTTGTCCGAAGTGCTCTTCACAATCGTCGAGTAACTGACGTGTCTCGTTCAGAATCAGACTTTTACTTGTGAGGTGACGAATTTGGCTTCGCTTTGTTAAAATGTCCACCAGTAAACACTTGGCTCACGGGGGTTGCTTAATACCGCGCGTGTCGTTCTATGTTTGGTTCGTTGGTTGGTTTTAAGTTTCTTTCTTACACACACACACACACACACACACACACACACACACACACACACACACACACACACACACACACACACCGCCCCATATATATATACATATATATATATAATAGAGAAGAGAGAGAGAGAGAGAGAGAGAGAGGAGAGAGAGGAGAGAGAGAGAGAGAGGAGAGTGTCGTTGTGTTGTGTGTGTGTGTGTGTGTGTGTGTGTGTGTGTGTGTGTGTGTGTGTGTGTGTGTGTGTGTGTGTGTGTGTGTGCATGGTGTGTGTGTGTGTGTGTGTGTTGTGTGTGTGTGTGTGTGTGTGTGTGTGTGTGTGTGTGTGTGTGTGTGTGTGTGTGTGTGTGTGTTGACGTAAACAAAAGAGCTCTTTGCCTCGGGTCAAGAGCAACTGTAAGTCTTTATTTTACTTTATTTCTTCTTCTTCTTGTTCTTCTTCTTTTTCTTCTTCTTCTTCTTCTATATCAAACCCTGAGTAGCGAAACTGTACAAAACCTCACCATGGACAAGCAGAAGAACCTCAGTCATTTTAATTGCAAACTGCTTGTAAAGACAAGATAGGATGAGGTTAAAGAATGCCTTACTTGTATGACTTTAACTCCTCTAAGCTTGGACCTGAGACAATTACACTGGGGCTGAATTTCTTCCCTCTTTCCCTTTGAAGTCTCCCTGCAAGAGTGCTGTGACAACTATATGGTATGCATTGTTTCTAATCCACTCTATTCCACACCAACCCAAGTTGTAGCTAATATTCTGTACATGCTTTATAGTGTTTGTATTCCATTATTTATTTAAGTATAAATACTTAAATTTCTATATATGCTTTATAGTGTTTATAGTGTTTCTTTATTTTATTTAAGTATACACAGGGATCTGTTCTGTTGTTTTCTTTTGCGATTGAAAGCAGTCCGCAAGGGCTTTGTGGCAAAGAAATAGATGGATGCAGGCGAGCTCTTTCGTCCACTCCCCGCCCCCTACCATCTGAAGGCTATCAGAAAGTGTTTCTTGACAAATGTATGGAGGCGAGTTCTTTTGTTCCCCAACTGAAAGCTATCGGCTTCGGTTTTATGACAAGCATATATGAGGATGAGTTCTCTCTCTCTCTCTCTCTCTCTCTCTCTCCTCTCTCCTCTCTCTCTCTCTCTCTCTGGGACTAGTTGTTAGACAGGTTTTTGAATGAACCTAAACTACAAACCTTGTAAAATAAAGTTTTCGAGTTCTCTCTCTCTCATCTCTCTCCTCTCTCTCCTCTCTCTCTCTCCTCTCTCTCTCTCTCTCTCTCTCTCTCTCTCTTCTCTCCCCCCCCTCTCTCTCTCTCTCTCTGTTTTTCCCCTCATGAAATCTCTATATTTGTGTTTTTCCCCTCATGAAATCTTCCTACAAACATTTTCTTTCACATCCGACATTTATACATATAGCGCTTCTGAGACCACGAAAGAAAAAAGAAAAAAAGGGTAACGAGCAGCAAGCCCTGTCAGCGAAAAGCTGAAATGGTGAGCCAAAATGGAGTGCTCGCGGTAACCCAAAGACATGCGATCGTTTGAAGGAGAAAAACGTACGCTGTCATCTTCATGCAAATTTGAAATTCAAACGGTCGGTCCATGACAAGGTGGCGACGCTTCCGAGTGATGATTCAGCACACAGCGACTCCTAAGACTCCACCTCGTCTGAAACAGGACGTGAGAGGCATAGGCAGTTCGCGTCTCCTTCTTTCCCTCTGGTCAACTGCTGCAGTAGATCACTGATGTCTTCTGCAGTAGGTCACTGACGTCTGCTGCTGTAGGTCACTGTCTGTTGTAGTAGGTCATTGACGTCTGCTGCGGTAGGTCACTGACGTCTGCTGCTGTAGGTCACTGTCTGTTGTAGTAGGTCATTGACGTCTGCTGCGGTAGGTCACTGACGTCTGCTGCTGTAGGTCACTGTCTGTTGTAGTAGGTCATTGACGTCTGCTGCGGTAGGTCACTGACGTCTGCTGCGGTAGGTAATTGTCTGTTGCAGTAGGTCATTGACGTCTGCTGCGGTAGGTCACTGACGTCTGCTGCAGTAGGTCAGTGTCTGTCGCAGTAGGTCATTGGCGTCTGCTGCTGTAGGTCATTGACGTCTGCTGCAGTAGGTCATTGTCGCATGCTGCAGTAGGTCACTGATGTATGCTGCAGTAGGTCATTGACGCCTGCTGCAGTAGGTCATTCAATCTAATGAACTAGGTCATTGGTGTATGCTGCAGTAGGTCACTAATGTCTGCTGCAGTGGGTCACCGCCTGCTTCAGTTGGTCATTGTCTGCTGCAGCAGGTCATTTATGTCTTGCAGTAGCTCACTGACGTCTGCTGCAACAGGTCATTGACGCCTGCTGCAGTAGGTCACTGAAGTTGGTGCAGTAGGTGACTGACGTCTGCTGCAATAGGTTACTGACGTGTGCTGTAGTAGGTCACTGACGTTTGAAGCTGCAGGTCATTGACGTGCGCTGCAGCAATTAAGTCACTGAAATCGCTGCTGTGCCACATTCTAAGAGAGCTTCAGAAGTCTGTCGATGTCAAAAGCAAACGTTGCCAGCTGCAAAGATGCACTTCGCAATGACTTAGCGTCTGCAGTTGCAAAAACGGAAGCAAGTTTGCAGCGACATAAATGCCTCCCTATTAGTGTTGTTGTTTGGTACAGGTCTGCAATATATATTTGCAGATGCAGACGGGTATACGCCTGACGAAGCAACTAATATACATGCACTGTCATTAGTGAGGTTGACAAAATAGAATAGCTCTAGAGAAATGTACTCACCTACACGACGATACATAAAGAACAATTAAAACCACAAGCGCTTTTGACACATATTCTTCGTCTGGTGTAGAAGAGAGACAGAAAAGAATAAAAGAAGAAGGAAGTAAAGACAATCAGACTGAATTTGACACCACAGGTCGTTTTTTACATCTGCGACTTTGCAACACATTTTAAACTGTAAATATGACAGTTTTATCGTTGCAAAGTTGTTGTTGTTTTCTCTTTCTTTTCTTCTGTTTTTTTCTTTTCTTTTCTTCTTCTTTTTTTTCTTTCTTCTTTCTTTTCTTCTTCTTCTAAACTGTCTCCTGTCAGGTGTCATGCGGCAGCGAAGATGAAACTGACGTTTGCAAAGTGCACGCTTGCATGCAGCTGGACAGAGATCTACGTCATGCGGCAACGTGCATGCAGCTGGAGAGAGATCTACGTCATGCCGCAACGTGCATGCTTGCACCTGGACAGAGATCTACGTCATGCCGCAACGTGCATGCTTGCATGCAGCTGGACAGAAGTCTACGTCATGCCG
>JABMCL010000047.1:1310000-1352500 GCA_018857735.1 Alviniconcha marisindica
TGACAGGATGTTAAAGTCCAATTACTAACTGACTAACTTATGACAGACTTGGATTGTCCTGAGATGATCCTGCGCGGTTGACAGGATGTTAAAGTCCAATTACTAACTGACTAACTTATGACAGACTTGGATTGTCCTGAGATAATCCTGTGCGGTTGACAGGATGTTAAAGTCCAATTACTAACTGACTAACTTATGACAGACTTTGTGTGTTTTTTGGCATGAGGTGACCCTGTGCAGTTGACGGGACGTTTAAAGCCAATTATTCACTAATTTTCCCTCTCACTTAATTTTTTGTTTTAACCTATTCTCTCCTCAACCTTTTTTCTTTCTTTCTTTTTTTCTTTTTTTTAACCCCCCCCCCCCCCCCCCCCCCCCAAGTTTTGCAAAAGTTTTCTTTCCTATTTTTGGTGGGGTTTATGTACCTTGTATTTACTCGCATGCCGGGTGAGAGAGACGAACAGCAGGCAACTCGGAGCTTTGTCGCTGTGTTCCTGTGACGTATTGCCTTGATTTCTTCGTTGGTTGTAGTTTTGTACAGCATAGAACAGAAATAAATCGCCCGCCTGCACAACATCTGCAGTGCAGAAGTTGAGAATGCCACGAAGAGAATCGCCTCATTTAACCTCTTTCCAGATTATTTTTACTTTCCTCTTGTGAGCAGAAAAGGCAGTAACAATAAAGTGTTCTCGTTTCACGCCAGCATTTCTGTGCTTCATTTTTCTTTCTTGTTTTTTCTTTCTTTTCTTCCCCCCCCCCCCCCCCCCCCCCCCCCCCCCCCCCCAAAACCGATTACAGAAAGAAACCTCATTGTCTACCCCCTGGAAAACACCTACGTTTAGAGTGTCGATGTCTTTTCGGAGTCTGAAGGATAACTTAGTTTCATTTCAGGCCAGAAGAAGATTAGATTTCTGATCGTGTTTTGGAGAAAGGTCTGATGAATACTGATTACGTTGCCTGAAGAAGAAAAAAAAATGTTTTCGTGAGTTGACTGCAAAACCTGGAAGTGAATTTCAGATCAGAAATTGAATCACGATCTTGTTTTCATCGGAAGTTAGTTCTGCGTTAAATCGTTTACTATAATGCTTAGCTATTTAATGCTCATGTACTGTTACGTTTGTCCATATTTACACGAACGTGAACAAACTTTACTTAAACCAGAAGCTAGTTCTTGGATTTTAACGTACAGCCACGTCCAGCATCATCTGGGGATGAAGGTCTTCACAAAAAACGGATCTATGGAAAGATAGTTTTATGGGCGCGATTCTTTTCTTTTTCTTCTTGTTTGTTGCTGGATCTGGGAAGGGGGACTGCAATGTTATGGACAGAATATTTCTAGGAAGGAGGTCACAATTCCACTGTTTTGTCGCAGAGTCTGAAACACGGATAGCTATTACGCTTAGATGCTCGGAAGTTTGGTCATGATTTTAAGCAATGTTTGAGAAACAAAAATGTGCGCGAGTTGCAAGCGAGAATTCTGATAACGTTCTGGTGCACAGTCTGAGAAACAACCCTCCGACAGGAACATCAAGCTCGTGCATGTTCCGTGCAAACTCAAAACCCAAGGTGCCTTTTCGACGAGGAACATTAATAACTGTCCTTTTTTCTACGTGTGTTTCTTCTTCTTCTTCTTCTTCTTCTTCTTCTTTTCTTTCTTTCTTTCTTTCTTTCTTTCTTTCTTTCTTTCTTTCTTTCTTTCTCTTCTCCTTCTTCTTCTTCTTCTTTCCTTTTGTTGTCGTTGTTGTCTTTTCTTCAGTGTCTTGCCAGGTAAAGTAGAAGAAGGAGGAAGAGGAATGTACGAAGAACAATCAAATGAAGACGATAACAATGATGTTTTCGACTTGCCTGGTATAAAAAAAACCCACTAAACTACGATGACGACAATGAAAACAACAGCAATATCGTTTAGTTTGAGTATCACCGATGGTCAAGAATAAGACTAAAATGAAGACCACCACCAACGACAAAGAACAACAACAACAACGATGACGACAACAAAACAAGACGATCTCAGCAAGTCATTTCCCTCAGAGTCTAGTCGGATAACTGGGAGTTAGAAACCAGTTATCCATCTACCTTAAAACCCCGGTATCTATCTACCTTAGAAACCCGGTATCTATCTACCTTAGAAACCAGTTATCTATCAGCCTTAGAAAACAGTTATCTATCAACCTTAGAAACCAGTTATCTATCTACCTTAGAAACCAGTTATCTATCTGCCTTAGAAACCAGTTATCTATGTTAGAAACCAGGTATCTATCTACCTTAGAAACCTGATATCTACCTACCTTGGAAACCAGGTATCTATCTTGCCCGCGTCAGAACTGATCTGGAATAAAGTGAAATGACCCTGGTGTGATAGAGGAAATGGACACGGTCTTCGTTCAGCGTCTGGCAGAACTGTGTAACCAAAACGAACAATGTCTTCGCCGGAGCAGCGCGGCGTCTGACAGAACTGTGTAACCGGACTCCAACTCTCAGATGCGCCAAATTAGTCAGACAGACAGCATGGGCGGAAGAACCAAACATAATCGGATGCTTTTTTCTGCGGCAAGCACGTGGACGTTTCAGACAATGAAAGGTGTATCATTAAGTCTGGGGGAGTGGGATCAGGGGAGGGAGGTTGGTGGGGTGGGGGGGGGGGGGGCGGGACGAGGGGAGGCAACGGTCAATCCACACTCCGAGCACCGCTTTCCAGTACCTTCCCCCACGGAAAGATGTCGTAAAC
Source organism: Alviniconcha marisindica (assembly GCA_018857735.1). Taxonomy (NCBI): domain Eukaryota; kingdom Metazoa; phylum Mollusca; class Gastropoda; family Provannidae; genus Alviniconcha; species Alviniconcha marisindica. The sequence continues at coordinate 1,312,729 of JABMCL010000047.1, forward strand.
CGCTGCTTGGAGTTTGCGGTCAATCTTCAACGGGGGCAAACTCCAAGCACTGGTTTACGACATCCTTCCTTGGAGGAAGGTGCCAGAAAGCGATGCTCGGAGCGTGCAACAGGGTTTGAAAACGCGCCATGCACCCGACGTGAATCTGTGTGAAGAGGGAATCATGCTTAGGCCTAAGGACAGGCGGACGGTAACGTCTCTGTGAGAAATGGCTGTTCCAAAATGGTGTCCAACCGCTAGAAACCTTTTTCGTAACTTGAAACCAGGATGTCAATTTTTCTTCTGTCTTTTTTTCTGTATTTTTTCTTCTTCTTCTAGCACAAAACACTGTTCTCTTTTAAAACGGTGAAAATTCTGTCTATACTCCCTCGGGGAATTAGAATCCCACACATGACGGCGAAGTAATGTCCTTTTCTTGGACAAGGACAAGGAACGAAAGATCGATTTAGTGCAGTCAAGTTTTGTAGGCAAGTGGGAATCGTTTTGTAACACACTTCCGTCGCAGTTTGCGTAACCTCTCCCACAAGAAAGCACCAGAATTTGTCCGAAATGGACAAAGACATCAAGTTGCACAATGCTGAGTCCTCACACAGGATTAGGCGAACAAGAAACATAAGTTACAATCGTATGTCCAAACAGCAGCAAAGGCATAGTGGGTCGTACAAAATGTGATGAAACACAAATCATTAAATACTACCAATTTAGCCCCCAGCCTGAACACAGAGGGGGGTGGGGAGGAGGGTGGGGGGGGGGGTGACCACAAAAGACCTTGAGCAACAACAGCAAAGCACCTGCAGCTGACAAGGGCTGATTTCATTTTTGTTGCGACATTTGGCATTCATCCATTGTGATGCTGTCTAGGCCAGTTTGACCTGGCATACCCCAAAAACCAGCGAATCTGGCTTGTTTCGGATTGTATGAGATAAGCATCCGCCAATGAAAAACAAAATCAGGATATGCTGAGTGACAGAAAGTGAAATTAAAACAGTTCATGGTCGCGCGCGGTATGTTTACGCGCTGAGCAGCCCGTTGTGAATAACAGATGAACGCAGCTGTTTCAGGAGCCAGCATGACTGTAAGGCTTCAGGCTCAAATCATGTTCGGTTCGTCCGTGTTTGTTCGTCTTTGGTGAGCGGGTGTGTGCGTGCGTGCGTGCGTGCGTGCGTGCGTGCGTGCGTGCGTGTGTGTGTGTGTGTGTGTGTGTGTGGTGTGTGTGTGTGTGTGTGTGGTGTGCGTGTGTGTGTGCGCGCGCGCGCTGTGATGTGTGTGTTGTGTGTGGTGTGGCGTGTGCGTGCGTGCGTGCGTGCGAGCGCGCGTGCGTGCGTGCGTGCGCGCGTGCGTGAGAGCGAGCGTGCCTGTGGGTGCTTCATTAGAAAGTACGGGGGACAGGTGGGGAAGGCGGGGGGGGGGGGGGGGGGGGGGGGGGGGGGGAGGGAGCAAACCGCCTTCCTAACCAGGCCTGACCTAAGCACTCAGCTTTCTTTATACCCTCAACAGTCAGTCAACCAAAGCTCACATCGGCGCCTTGCCCTAGCCTGCCAGTTCCTGCAGTTGTCTAGACTGGACAGCACTCAGGTCCTACCGACCCCGACTCCAGCCAAATCAAACAAACGTATCGCGAAGCTAGCACGTCCCTTGCTGCCTCCAACAAGCACCCCAACCCCCAATGTCGAGCCTCCACCCACCCGCCTCTTGATCAAACTGGACCATTGTGCTTGCTCTGTGACTGGATGACACTCGCGACGAGCTACCCTGTCTCGCTTCAACGGTATCCGGAATGGCCACAAGAGACCCCGACCTGGGTCAAGCTGAACTACAGTACAAGGAGTACGATATAACTTATAAGCCTAAGCTCACCTCACTCCGACCCGCCGTAGAGAACCGGTTTGGCCTAGCAGTAAGGCTTGTAAGCGGAAGGACCTCGGTTCGATACCGCTTCGGCTCTCCTTTCTGTTCAAAAAGGTTGTGGTTTGTGGACACTGTCTTGTGATTTTGTCCATCACTTCCTGCTGAAACATTAAAATGGCTCTAATCGCTGCCTATCGTAATGCAGAGGTCATTCTGGTGGTGACAGTGTAGCAATAAGTATATAATCTCCCTCTCCCCCCACCTCTGTACCACCTTCCCCCTCCCCCTCCCCCTCCCCCCTTCTCCCCGTCTCTAATAAGCCTTACAGTTTCTGTGGATGTGAAGCACCATGTTTACTTACACTCCGACCCGTGAGCCGGTTTGGCCTAGCGGTAAGGCGTTAGGCTGGTAAGCAGAAGGACATCGGTTCGATTCCGCTTCGGCTCTCCTCTCTCTTCAAAAAAAGGTTGTGATGGGTGGACTTAACCGTCCTGCGACTTTGTCCCGCACAATTAATGAAACATTAAAATGGCTCTCATCGCCGCCCACCTTAATGCAGGAGTCATTCTGGTGGTGACAGTGTAGCGACAGCTACATAAGCTCCCTCTCCCCCCACCTCTATGCCCCCTTCCCCCCTTCTCCCCGTCCTTAATAAGCCTTGTGATTTCTGTGGACGTTAAGCACCAGGCTTCACTCCGACAGCCGCAACAGCCTTCGTCAGCAGGTCGACGCTCACGGCTTAATTACCTAACCTCACCCCAACGGTCAAAAGTCTATACACTGCAGCAGCTGGTGAAACTGGATCAGGACTGAAGACTGACCTAACCTCACCCTAACGGTCAAAAGTCTATACACTGCAGCAGCTGGTGAAACTGGATCAGGACTGAAGACTGACCTAACCTCACCCCAACGGTCAAAAGTCTATACACTGCAGCAGCTGGTGAAACTGGATCAGGACTGAAGACTGACCTAACCTCACCCCAACGGTCAAAAGTCTATACACTGCAGCAGCTGGTGAAACTGGATCAGGACTGAAGACTGACCTAACCTCACCCCAACGGTCAAAAGTCTATACACTGCAGCAGCTGGTGAAACTGGATCAGGACTGAAGACTGACCTAACCTCACCCCAACGGTCAAAAGTCTATACACTGCAGCAGCCGGTGAAACTGGATCAGGACTGAAGACTGACCTAACCTCACCCCAACGGTCAAAAGTCTATACACTGCAGCAGCCGGTGAAACTGGATCAGGACTGAAGACTGACCTAACCTCACCCCAACGGTCAAAAGTCTATACACTGCAGCAGCCGGTGAAACTGGATCAGGACTGAAGACTGACCTAACCTCACCCCAACGGTCAAAAGTCTATACACTGCAGCAGCCGGTGAAACTGGATCAGGACTGAAGACTGACCTAACCTCACCCCAACGGTCAAAAGTCTATACACTGCAGCAGCCGGTGAAACTGGATCAGGACTGAAGACTGACCTAACCTCACCCCAACGGTCAAAAGTCTATACACTGCAGCAGCTGGTGAAACTGGATCAGGACTGAAGACTGACCTAACCTCACCCCAACGGTCAAAAGTCTATACACTGCAGCAGCTGGTGAAACTGGATCAGGACTGAAGACTGACCTAACCTCACCCCAACGGTCAAAAGTCTATACACTGCAGCAGCTGGTGAAACTGGATCAGGACTGAAGACTGACCTAACCTCACCCCAACGGTCAAAAGTCTATACACTGCAGCAGCTGGTGAAACTGGATCAGGACTGAAGACTGACCTAACCTCACCCAACGGTCAAAAGTCTATACACTGCAGCAGCTGGTGAAACTGGATCAGGACTGAAGACTGACCTAACCTCACCCAACGGTCAAAAGTCTATACACTGCAGCAGCTGGTGAAACTGGATCAGGACTGAAGACTGACCTAACCTCACCCCAACGGTCAAAAGTCTATACACTGCAGCAGCTGGTGAAACTGGATCAGGACTGAAGACTGACCTAACCTCACCCTAACGGTCAAAAGTCTATACACTGCAGCAGCTGGTGAAACTGGATCAGGACTGAAGACTGACCTAACCTCACCCCAACGGTCAAAAGTCTATACACTGCAGCAGCTGGTGAAACTGGATCAGGACTGAAGACTGACCTAACCTCACCCCAACGGTCAAAAGTCTATACACTGCAGCAGCTGGTGAAACTGGATCAGGACTGAAGACTGACCTAACCTCACCCCAACGGTCAAAAGTCTATACACTGCAGCAGCTGGTGAAACTGGATCAGGACTGAAGACTGACCTAACCTCACCCCAACGGTCAAAAGTCTATACACTGCAGCAGCTGGTGAAACTGGATCAGGACTGAAGACTGACCTAACCTCACCCCAACGGTCAAAAGTCTATACACTGCAGCAGCTGGTGAAACTGGATCAGGACTGAAGACTGACTTAACCTCACCCCAACGGTCAAAAGTCTATACACTGCAGCAGCTGGTGAAACTGGATCAGGACTGAAGACTGACTTAACCTCGCCCTAACGGTCAAAAAAATATATATATATATGTATATATATAGGATATATATATATATATATATATATTATATATACACTGCAGCAGCTGGTAAAATTGGAGAGGCACTGAAGACTAACCTAACCTCACCGTAACAATCAAAAGAACACTGCAATAGCCGGTGAAATTGAATAAGCACTGAAGACTGACCTAACCTCACCCCAACGGTCAAAAGTACACTGCAATAGCCGGTGAAATTGAATAAGCACTGAAGACAGGCCTAACCTCACCCCAACGGTCAAAAGTACACTGCAATAGCCGGTGAAATTGAATAAGCACTGAAGACGTACTTAACCTCCCCCTAACGGTCAACGGTGCACTGCAGTAGCCGATGAAATTGGATTTAAGCACTGAAGACTTACCTAACCTCACTCCGGCTCAGGGTCAAAAGTACTCTGCAGCAGTTGCTGAACCTGGACAGCACTCAAGGCCTCTAAATTAAATCTGAAGCCGGCGGCACCCATGCCCCCGCCAGCCTGCTGAACTAGCCTCATCGCGAGGGGACGGGGACAGAGCGTCAGGACCGATGCTGTTCGACAACACTTCTTCACGGTTCCTTGATCGGCTGCCTGTTCCCCGCGGATTCCGGTCAGCGAAACGGTCCAGAGTCGTGAGGATCGAGCCACGGAAGGCACGGAGGAGGAGCCCACTGCTGCAGAATCCGTGCCATCTCACTGCCCACTCCGGCCCACGCTTCTGTTTGACAAACGTCCACTTGCCTCTGCCCCAGTGTCTTTAGTGTTTCAGTTGGCTCCCTCCATTCTCACCACCCCGTCCCCACCTTCCCACCCCCACCCCACCAGTCCCTTCACGGTGGTAACTGACTAGTCGGAGTTTTTGCTTCTCTCTTCATTACCACTCCCTTCACAATGGAAACAGTGACTATAGTCACAATTTTTGCTTTTGCTTTCATTCTTTCCGCCGTTATTTTCAGTCCCCCCCCCCCCTTTTTTTTCTTTCTTTTTCTTTTCTTTCTTTCTTTCTTTCAACAAACAAGGGAGTTAATTAGTGTTCAGACGTCACACAAACACAACAACAAAGACCAGACTCGCCTTCGGTAACTCTCACCTGTCATGCGAATAAACGGGAACTTGAACGTGCACAACGACACATGATGCGTGCTGTGCAAACGAAGGACGAGGCAGGCACTGATGGACCGGACCTGCACAGTTGCTGGCTGGGAAAACTTACTCAATCCCTTCACCCTGTCTCGACCGGTAGTCGAGCCCACAGAGACTGCTTTCACTGGATTACCAACGCAGCGCGCTAACCACCTAGCAACGGCATTCTGTAAATGTGGACACAGCACTGCTCTCTGCTAAATTTGCAGTTTAAGCCTTCAAGGCTTCTCGGTCACCCCCACCTCGAACCGAAGAGACAGACTAATCAGCGTCGAAATGAATGGTTTCATTTTTATGACTTCCAAGCACACAATCAGAATGACAGAGGATCACTACTTCCTTTTTCAACCAGAATACCGAGTTTCATTGGTTTCATCACGAATACAATGCAGACTACATTGGCATAGAACTTTCCGATGCAAGAAAGAAAGAATCTCTCTCTCTCTCTCTCTCTCTCTCTCTCTCTCTCTCTCTCTCTCTCTCTCTCTCTCTCTCCCTCCCCCCTCCCTTCCCCCTCCCCCTCTCTCTCTCCTCCCCCCTCTCTCTCTCTCTCTCTCTCTCTCTCTCTCTCATACACACACACACGCACACACACGCACAGTATAGAGGAACCGTGACGGTTTTAGTAGTCATTCCGCAGCCAAGGCACACCGCCAAAGTAGCGTTTGAAACACATATTTACCGTGCGTTTGAAATTAACAAACATCTTTTTTTTTAACCAACTCTTTTTGTCCTTCCTTCTGCGTGCTGTTAACAAAGACATTACACGCCCTGGCGTCTGCAGAGCCTTTCCTATCAATCATTTATCAACTGCTTTGTTTTGCATTCAACCTGAAGAAGACCCCCCATCAGTCGACACGTCTACAGGAGGTACCTTCTGTCAGACAGTCCGCCAGCCACTACAGTCCCTTCGTTCCCCTCGGTCTGTCGCTCCACAGACCGTAACGGCTCTTTGGTCTTAACGCTCGCCGCCAGCAGTCGGTGTGCTAGTACTTACAAGTTCCGCATTTGTTCACGCGTCCAGGGCGGAGACGGCTTGGGTTGGCGGCCTTGCAGATATTTCGCGGCAAGCATTGCGATGCGTTTCGGGAAATATTTCCGGGAGAGTCTGTTTTTGTTGTTGTTGTTTTTGTTTTTTTGTTTTTGTTGTTGTTGCTATTGTTGTTTTTGTTTTTGTTGTTGTTTGTTTGTGTGTTTTTTTGGGGGAGGGGTTATCTTTCTTTTTAATGTTGTTGTTGTTGTTGTTGTTTTGTGGTGTTTGCTGTTATGCGATTGGTTTTTTCTTTGTGTCTCTTTTTCGGTTTTATTGTTTTTTTGTCTGGTGGTGGTGGTGGTGGTGGTGGTGTGTGTGGTGTGTGTGTGTGTGTGTGTGTGTGTGTGTTTGTGTGTGTGTGTGTGTGGTGTGTGTGTGTGTGTGTGTGTGTGTGTGTGTGTGTGGGTGTGTGGGGTGTGTGTGTGTGTGTGGTGTGTGTGTGTGTGTGTGTGTGTGTGTGTGTGTGTGTGATGGTGTGTGTGCGTGTGTGTGTGTGTGATGGTGTGTGGTATGTGTGTGGTGGGTGTTGTGTGTGTGGGGGGGTGTGTGTGTGTGGTGTGTGTGTGTGTGTGTGTGTGTGTGATTCTCAGCAGACAGAACCTTTGACAGCTCTGAATTCTCAGCAGAGGTTCCTTCATTTTTGTGTCCCCGATACCCCACCGCAGGGACAGAACTAACAATGACAAAAACCTTGTCCATGTCATCACTTTGATCTCAAGCAATGGCTTTGATCATCCTCACTGCCAAGATCATGACGCGGGTGCTGTTACCGAGATGGTATTGATGTCTGAACAGCTGCAGGCTTGTGTGTAAATCCGTTCCCAAGACACTTAGGGTAATTTCTTCGACCTAGTAAATTCGCCTCCAAAGATACGCAGGGTAATTTCTTAGAACTAATCTCTTCGAAGCTCTTTGTGAAATGGAACTATTCTGGCAGCAACCCTCTCCCCCTTCTCCCTCAGTCTTAGGCTGGTGGACTCAGCGTCCAGTCCTTCGGATATGACGAAAAGGCCGAGGTCCTACTGCTACATTGTCCCTCATAAGCTTTTTTAGTATCTGAGGACATTAAGCGGAATGGAATGAATGTACAGGGCAGCGCACATGTTCGTGCGTTCAGTGTTGTTCTACGTTCACAGAGACCGTACGGACTATTAGGAATGGGGATCCAAGGTGATGATGAAGTGATGCTTTATGTCCTCAGATGTCAGTTGACATATTAGGGACAAGTTGTGACCAATGCCGAAGCACGGTGCAATAAATCTTTACGTCCACGGAAACCAGAAGGCTCGTTAGGACGGACAGTCCAGGACGTCCACCTCGACTCTCACACAGCTCCTGAACCATGGTGGGGATCCAAGGATGTCCACCTCGACTTTCACACAGCCCCTGAGTTCTGGAACGCGCACACTTCAGAGCCATAGTATTAACAGTCACAGATGACGTTACGATCTACTGTGGTAAAGTGAAACTCCCACACGGTAGCTAGCCCGTGCAATATCTGACCGCATTTCCGTAGCCTTTTCATGCAGTGACTCACTCGCCAGTCCACTGTATGCCGCAGCGTCTTCTTCGTCTTCGTTTGGTTCTTAATGTCTTCGGATGTCATTTGACATCATCATGTGACCCGTTCCGGCATCCATTTTGCGCATTTCAAAGCGAGAGCATGGGACTGAAAACATTAACAAAATACATTAAAAGTGAACTAATGTTGAAATTTCAAGTCTCTTTAGCTGCCCCAATGCTTGATATGTTTCTGTGCCAGAATTGGTAAAGATTGGTACATCTCAACCTCCTGTTGCTAAGGATTAATGGAAACACTACTCGATGCACAGTTACAATTTTAAAGCTGATTTTCTCAAAACGACCTCCGCCACACAAGCAATCTTCGAAAACACGTCATGTCCAGTTTTTTTGGAATAGAAACGTGATTTAATTATCAAAATAACGAGCAGAACTTGCAGATTTGAGACATGCAGATATCTCAAATGGCCAAATTTTAAGTTAAGACTCATTTCGTGAGAACGGGTTACATATTAGGGACTGCAGTGTCTGGTTGAAGTGTTGCTTTACATCCACAGAAACCGTAGGCTTATTAGGGACGGGAGCCCAGGACGGCCACCTCGACTTTCACACAGCTCCTGATTGCAGTGACTAAGTAAACATGGTGCTTAACGTCCACAGAAACCATAAGGCTTATTAGGGACGGGGAGAAGGGGGGGTATGGAGGTGGGGGAGAGGGAGATTATATACCTATCGCTACACTGTCACCACCAGAATGACTTCTGCATTAAGGTGGGCAGCGGTGAGAGCCATTTTAATGTTTCATAATTGTGAGGGACAAAGTCACAAGACAGTGTCCACAGACCACAACTTTGGAAAAGAAAGGAGAGCCGAAGCGGATTCCAACCGAGGTCCCTCTGCTTACCAGCCTAACGCCTTACCGCTAGGCCAAACCGGTTCATTGCAGTTCTGGGCACGGACTTGCATTTATAGGCAAGTCCTTGCAGCTGGTACTTACATAGTTCAGGAGCTGTGTGAGAGTCGAGGTGGCCGTGCTGAGCTGTCCGTCCTAACGAGCCTTCTGGTTTCCGTGGACGTAAAGCTATATTGAACCATGCTTCGGCATTGGTCTCAGCTTGTCCCTAATATGTCAACTGACATCTGAGGACATTAAGCAACACTACCTACCTGGTAGGGGTTCCAGGCGAGATAAAAATATCAAGAGATCTTAGAGGAGGGAGGTGGAGCTGGACCCTCAACTTAGCCCAGAAGAGATCATGAGTAGGGAGGTGGAGCTGGGCTAAGAAAGCTGGACTTCCTTTGCTTGAGTTGTCCAAGTTGTTCGTCAACAGCAATGCAACGGACATTGTCTTTGTGACTCTGCCAAGCACAGCAGTTGAAACAGCAATTGCGCAGTGCACTAGTCGCTGGGCAATGGCGAGGGACACCGCCTTAACACTTCCATTGTTCTGGCGGCGGTCCACGGTCTCTCCGGTCTTTTTCGGGCGGTTTCCGCGGTCGAGCCTTCACTCTGTCGTCCCCTTCCCACCCTGTCCCCGTCCCTAATAGGCCATCTCGCCTCCGTGGACGTAAAGCGCCAAGAAAGAAAGAAATGCAGCTGGTCTGTGCGTCCATTTGCTTACACAAGCCGATGCTGAGTGCTGGACGAGACAGGGGACTGCATGGTGATCAAGCAGAGTGTTCGTTACACAACGGACGTCGCGTAACGGCGAACACGCCAGGCAGATGACGAGCCCGCACTGTCACGTAATAAATAAGTAAACACGGTGCTTAACGTCCATTTAAAACCATAAGGCTTATTAGGGACAGGGAGAAGGGGGGGGAGGGGTATGGAGGTGGGGGAAGAGGGAGATTATATAGCTATCGCTACACTCACACTCCGAGCATCGCTTTCCGGCACCTTCCTCCAAGGAAGGATGTCATAAACCAGGGCTTGGAGTTTGCGCTACACTGTCACCACCAGAGTGGCGCCTACATTAAGACGGGCAGCGATGAGTGCCATTTTACTGTTTCATTAATTGTGAGGGACAAAGTCACAAGACAGTGCCCACAATCCACAACCTTTCTCAATAGAAAGGAGAGCTGAAGCTAAAGCAAGCTACATAACGAACACCGAAAAACCTCGGCCCCTTCCGCTTAAGAACAGACCTAACACGCACCTTACCACTGTACGCACAAACATGGCTGGAACACTCAAGATCGCTAAGCTAGTTGTGCAAACGGCACCTATATGCATGGACCTATGCATATATAGGTCCATCATGGTCACGGCGACTTCGGTGGATTATTTAACAGTCGTCTACGTGAACATGATTAGCTGCACACGGTGCTCTTTGTCGTGATACCCGGCTCTCCCGTTACTCACCGGACGAAAACCAACAGCGAGCCAGGTCGATGAGCAACTCGCGGAAGAAATGGGAGTGTGAGAAGAGGAGTGGGGTGGAGGTTTGGGGAGGGAGGGGGGAGCAGGGGAGGGGGGGAGGGGAGTATGTTCAACACTCTCGTCATTTTTCATTTTTCCTTTATCGTGGTTATCGCCTTCGTGACATCCCCTTCACTCTCCAGGCAAAATTCAAAAGAACACCACATTTGCTTCACGGCCTGAATATGACAAAAAACATGTTTTTTTTTTAATATTGATTGCCGGGAGATTACAATCCTCCGCCCACTGAAAGACTGCCGTGAATCTTGCTTTTCTTTTTCCTTTCTTTTTTCCATTGCATTCCTATCAATACGGTAGAGTGCGAGACGCTCCATCGCATGTAGTGGTCCCTTTTGATACTGACAGATGAATATTTTTTCAGTTGTTGCTTTATGGTGGTGGTGCTCATGCTGTGTGGTGTTGTGTGTTGCGTGATGTGTGTTGTTGTGTGTTGTGTGTGTGTGTGTGTGTGTGTGGTGTGTGTGTGCGTGCTGTGCGTGCGTGTGTGGTGCGTGGTGTGTCGTGTGTGTGTGTGTGTGTGTGTGTGTGTGTGTGTGTGTGTCGTGTCGTGTGTTGTGCCCTGGTGTGTGTGTGTGTCGTGTGTGTGTGTGTGTGTGTGTGTGTGTGTGTGTGTGTGTGTGTGTGTGTGGTGTGTGTGTGCCGGCGTGTCACGTGGTGTGTGTGTGTGTGTGTGTGTGTGTGTGTGTGTGTGTGTGTGTGTGTGTGTGTGTGCGTGTGTGTGCGTGTGTTGTGTGTGTGTGCGTGTGCCCGTGTGAGTTTGTGTGTCTTGCACTCTTGCAAATGAAAACACTGTCAGTCATTAGCTCGTACCAGAGCCCACCTGGAAACCCCCGCTCTGGGGTGTATGTGCTTCAGGACGAAACGCTGTCTGTCTGAGACCGCAAATCGAGTGCACAAATATATTTATTTTAGCCGCATTCGTCGGTGGGCAGTCAGTTCGCTTTGGACGAATTCGCTTGCCACTTTCATTCTTTGACACGCCTGTCCCTGGTTGTCACCAACGGAGCATAAAAAACCCGGCAGACGTATATGTATATATAACCAAATCGAATGAGACTCCGACTGCTGCTACGCAAAGCCCAGCCAGTTGGTTAGACTAATTTCGACGGGAGGAGGACTCGAGTTGGGATCGATGTTATTATTCAAGACTAGTTCTTCGTGCCTCTTCTTCTGCTGGTTCCTGCTTCGGCCAGTCTATGCCTAATTGTGCTTGTTCTTCGTCTTGTTCTTGTTCTTGTTCCTCTCTCTCTCTCTCTCTCTCTCCTCTCTCTCTCTCTCTCTCTCTCTCTCTCTCTCTCTCTCTCTCTCTCTGTGCCTTCTTCTTTTTCTCTTCTCTTCTCTCTCTCTCTGCCTTCTTCTTCATCTTCTTCTTCTCTCTCTCTGTGCCTTCTTCTCTTTTTCTCCCCCCCTCTGTGCCTTCTTCTTCTTCTTCTTCTTCTCTCTCTCTCTCTCTCCTCTCTCTCTCTCTCTCTCTCTCTCTCTCTCTCTCTCTCTCTCTCTCTCTCAGTGATGTGTGTAAGTGTGCGTCTGGCTCTGTCAACATGCTATGTTTTGTGTGGAAATTCTCATGTATAAAATTTCACTCACTCATTCATGCCAAGATGTATATATATAAATTATGCCTGTAATTTTATATTTACTCATCAGTAGCTTAGCAAGGACTAGTTGTTAGGTTCTTGACTGAACCTAAACTACAATCCTTGTAAAATAAAGTTTTCGAGTTCGAGTTCTCTCTTCTCTCTCTCTCTCTCTCTCTCTCTCTCTCTCTCTCTCTCTCTCTCTCTCTCTCTCTTATTCTTGTCCTTGTTCTTCTCTCTCTCTCTCTCTCTCTCTCTCTCTCTCTCTCTCTCTCTCTCTCTCTCTCTCTCCTTTTTGGTTCCAAGACCAGCCGATCTCAACATATCCGTGCCCTATATGGTTCCAAGACCGGCCTACAACATAATAAATATTCATTGTCTTATCAGCTCCACGTTCGACCTGTCTATTACCATTACTTGTCCCATCGGTTCCAGTTACATTTGGTGACGTTTATGTATGTACCTTGTATTTACTCGCGTGCCAGGTGGTAGTTATTCTAGACGACTCAGGTCTTTGTTGCTGTGATAGTGTGACGTCTTTCGAACGTTGACATATTCCCTTCTTTGTTGATTCCCAAAACTGGCATGCCTCCAATTTTGTCCCGTGGGTTCCCAAAGCGGCTACATGATGATGGCGTGGAGTTTAATGTCCTCGGATTGACATATTAGGGACAAACTGAGACCAGTGCGTGTGCATGGGTCAGTGTTGCTTTACGTCCACAGAAACCGTAAGGCTCATTAGGACGAGGAGCCCAGGACGGCCACCTCGATTTTCACACAGCTCCTGAACTCCTGTAATCGTTTATTGTCATATAGGCTCCCAACTGGGCCTGACGTGATTATGACCATTTCTTAATCCTCGGGGGCCTGGTTATACCTGCATCTCAACACGTAGTTAACTATCGCTAAGCGAATGAGCCTTTCATTGTGCACTACACCATATGTTCCGGTGTACCAGTCTATCAGAAGGCAGTTACAGCTGTAGAACGTACAGCTGTGCCGGGCGCAGGACCTCGACGCTAACGACGCATCCGTTTCTGTTCAATTCAATGTTGCTTTACGTCCACAGAGACCATAAAGACTATTTGGGACGGGGAGCCCAGGACGGCCACCTCGACTTTCACACAGCTCCTGAGCTCCGACTGTCTCCGTAAAAACACATTAGGCCTTGTCCCCAGGGCCTGCATATTACCAACACGTGGTTCTGTAAACTGCTGCTGCTGCTTTTGCTGCCGCTGAGCTCGACACCAGTGAACGGCATTGTACATCACCCAAGTGAATGGCATTGTAGATCACCCAAGTGAATGGCATTGTACATCACACCAAATCGATGCAATTGTACATCACACAAGTGAATGGCATTGTACATCACACAAGCGAATGGCACTGTACATCACACCAACAAATGGCATTGTACATCACAGCAGGGAATGGCACACTACATCGCACCAGCGAATGGCATTGTACATCACACCAACGAATGGCATTGTACATCACATAGAGTGAATGGCGTAGTACATCACACTAGCGAATGGCGTTTTACATCACACTTCAGTCTGCTATGTCCCAGGATATAGTCACAACCGTTTCTCGATGCAAGGGCGCCGTTACTTTTGTGCTATGGCCGAGTGAGTTTAGCGGTGTTGTACTGAGTTGTTTCACGCTTTCTCGATCGACTGTTTTCACGGATGTATCGCTCGAAAAACCGGAAGACTCCTTCACGGCAATTCTTTATTCAGTGTCATGGGTCAGGACACACGTAGGCTAGTTATATTGTTCAAGGCAATTCTTTATTCAGTGTCCTATGTCAGGAAACCGGTGAATACACACTCGTAGGCTAGTTATAACTAATGTCAGGCGCAAGAGAGCCTGATGCCAATTAAATACTGGTCATCGTACACTGCACCTTCGTTTCCAGCGTCGGGGCATATTAACGCACAGTTATTTTCAACAAAGGGAGTTAACCAACGCTCGAAAGACGTCATATGAACACAGCAACAAAGATCTGAATCGCCTACGGTAACTCTCGGCTGGCATGCGAGCTAAAATACAAGGTGCATAATTACAGACACCACCAAAGATAAAATCAACCAACAAGGGAGTTAATTAGCGCTCGAAATACGTAACACAAGTACAATAACTGCGGTAACTCACCTGGCATGCGTGAAGAAAGATACATTTCCAGCGAATATAGTTATTTTCATTTTATTTTTGCCAAGCTGATGATGATGAAGTGATGCTTTATGTCCTCAGATGTCAGTTGACATATTAGGGACAAGTTGTGACCAATGCCGAAGCACGGTGCAATAAATCTTTACGTCCACGGAAACCAGAAGGCTCGTTAGGACGGACAGTCCAGGACATCCACCTCGACTCTCACACAGCTCCTGAACCATGATTTTTTTGCCAAGCACGTCCTCGTCAAGGGATAAACGCGTGGTTGTAGCTTGTGCCAGTCGTGAGCGCCTAATTAATTTAAATACTTGTCACTGTAATATTTTAATCCGCAGCGTCTGAGGATATCATTGACACGCCGACGTTCCAGGTGCGTGGACAGGCACCAGCATTCCTACAGGTTGTTGTTAGCCTAATGACGTAATGTTCTAGCTTACGGAATGCATCCGCATTTCAGATTCGGGCGTAAGCTGTAATCAAAACTAGCCACATTTTGTCGGACACGAGTCAAAGCAAACGTGAGCAGAGAACACCCCTGCTTTTCCAGTGAACCGGTTTGGCCTAGCGGTAAGGCGTTAGGCTGGTAAGCAGACGGATCTCGGTTCCAATCCGCTTCGGCTCTCCTTTCTCTTCAAAAGTTGTGGTCTGTGGACACTGTCTCGCGACTTTGTCCCTCACAATTAATGAAACATTAAAATGGCTCTCATCGTTGCCCATCTTAATGCAGAAGTCTTTCTGATGGTGACGGTGTAGCGATAATCTCCTTCTTCCCCGCCCCCCACTCCATGCCCCCCGCCCCCCCTCCCCCCTTCTCCCCGTCCCGAATAAGCCTTGTGGTTTCTGTGGACGTTAAGCACCATGTTTACTTACTTACCCCCTTCCCCTTCTCCCCGTCCCTAATAAGCCTTATGGTTTCTGTGGACGTTAAGCACCATGTTTATTTACTTGTTTGCTTTCCCTGGCCAGGTAAGCAGTAAGGGTTAGGGTTAGGGGAGGGGTGGAAGGAGATGGAAGAGGAGAGAGAGGGATAACCACGGCTGATGGCGAAGACTACGACAACTGCAGCAAGACTGATGGCGGCTGTAATGACGATACCGACGCTGATGATGATAAACTTAAAGGCCATACCCAAAGGGTCGCCAATCTGACAAATTAGCTGGCGAGGGAATAGGCAAAGAAAAGGGGGAAAAAAAGGAGAGTGAGGAATAACTTGGATGTTTACGGCCCAGTCAACCATACGGTTAATCAGGCGATCAAGGGAGTAAGTTTGTGTTTTACGCCCAGTCAACCATTATGGTTATATCAGGGCGATGATAGGGAGGTAAGTAAGTAAGTAAGTAAGTTGATGTTTTACGCCCAGTCAACCATTACGGTTATATCAGGGCGATGATAGGGAGGTAAGTAAGTAAGTTGGTGTTTTACGCCCAGTCAACATTACGGTATATCAGGGTTGGTGTGATATTGTTTTTACGCCCAGTCAACCATTACGGTTATATCAGGCGATGATAGGGGGTAAGTAGTAAGTTTGGTGTTTACGCCCAGTCACCATTACGGTTATATCAGGGCGAGGAATAAGACGATGAGGTAAGTAGCCCGGAGTAACTTTGTGTTTTACGCCCAGTCAACCATTACGGTTATATCAGGGCGATGATAGGGAGGTAAGTAAGTAAGTTGGTGTTTTACGCCCAGTCAACCATTACGGTTATATCAGGGCGATGATAGGGAGGTAAGTAAGTAAGTAAGTAAGTTGATGTTTTACGCCCAGTCAACCATTACGGTTATATCAGGGCATGATAGCTGAGCGTACAGTATCAGAGTAAGTAGTTTGTGTTTTACGCCCAGTCAACCATTACGGTTATATCAGGGCGATGATAGAGGAGGAAGTAAGTAAGATTTAAGTAAGGTGTGTATGTTTTACGCCCAGTCAACCATTACGGTTATATCAGCGATGAAGAAGGAGTAAGTAAGTAAGTTGGTGTTTTACGCCCAGTCAAACCATTACGGTTATATCAGGCGATGATAGGGAGGTAAGTAAGTAAGTTATGTTACGCCCAGTCAACCATTACGTTATATCAGGGCGATGATAGGGAGGTAAGTAAGTAAGTTGGTGTTTTACGCCCAGTCAACCATTACGGTTATATCAGGGCGATGAGAAGGAGGAGACGAGAACACTATCAAACAGCTCCAATAATAATGATGGCGGTGGTGATGACGATGACGGCCAAAAGGCGCTGATGATGATGAAGATAATGAAAGGGTTGCCAGTCTGATACAAGCTGACGTGGGACTGGGTATAGTGAAGGGGGCAACCTTGAACGTTACAGTACTTTATATTGTTGTTTTTGTTTGTTTGTTTGGTGTGTGTGTGTGTGTGTGTGGTGTGTGTGCGTGCGTGCGTGCGTGCGTGCGTGCGTGCGTGCGTGCGTGCGTGCGTGCGTGTGCGTGTGTGTGTGTGTGTGTGTATGTGTGTGAGTGCGTGTGTGCGTGTGTGTGTGGGGGTTGTTGTTGTTGTTGCTGTTGTTGTTGTTTTTCCTTCCTGATGCAGTATTTTTGGGGTAAAATCGTACTGGACTTATCTCTCACACTTAGGGCGATCCTAGGATTAGGGTCAGATTGGGGTTAGGGCTAGGATTATGCACTGTTTGTTGGGTTTTTTTTGGTTTTTTATCGCTCATTCGCGCCTACCGATAAACCACGGCAGCCGTATATTTCTTTTGTCTGCACGTCGCAAACTTGCTTCACATTTTACAGATGGCGGGTCCTGACAGTGAATGGCTGCTCCGCCGCAAAAATAAGGCACAACACAGACACACACACACACACACACACACACACACACACACACACACACACACACAACACACACACACACACACACACACCACACATACACACACACACACACACACACAACACACACACCACATACACACACATCACACACACAACACATACACACACACACACACACACAACACACACACACACACACACACACACACACACACACACACACACACACACACACACACACACACACACAGAGTCAACAGACACCTAAATTTGGACATGACGTGTGCAGGATAGCATCTTTATGCAAGTCCAGTAATTACCGTTTTAAACCCCTAAAGAGGCTTCGGTAAAAGCCGGGAATAACCAAAGTACCTTAAAGTTCAAAGATCACTAGGGAGCGACGGAAGAGACACAAGAACCCCGCCAAACCGCTGACAGATGGGGACAGGAAGGCAACAGGGACAAAGCTCGATGATGTGGGAGATATGCTGCAGACACCCACGCCGTCAGATTGATGAACGGATGTACCGGGCCAAAAAGGACGCAAACCACCAGTCTTTCGAAGACAGATTGGTATCAGATTTGAACACCAGGCAAATTTATCATCAGAACGGGAAACAAGGACACAAAATTCAGATCTGTCTTTCAACAAACAAAAAAAGACGGGGGCGGGGGGAGGAGTGAAATGCTTCAAATCAGCAAAGCATGTTTTACCCACTGTCCCTTTCGCTTTCCTGAAAGTCTGCTGTCCATTTCGATTTCCTCAAAGTCCACTGTTCCTTTCGATTTTCGCGAAGTTCCGACCACTGTCCATTTCGCTTTCCTAAAAGTCCACTGTCCATTTCGCTTTCCTGAAAGTCCACTGTCGCTTTTGCTTTCCTGAAAGTCCACTGTCCGTTTCGTTTTCCTGAAAGTCCACTGTCCCTTTCGCTTTCCTGAAATCCACTGTCCTGAAAGTCCACTGTCCGTTTCGTTTTCCTGAAAGTCCACTGTCCGTTTCGTTTTCCTGAAAGTCCACTGTCCCTTTCGCTTTCCTGAAAGTCCACTGTCCGTTACTTTTTCCTGAAAGTCCACTGTCCCTTTCGCTTTCCTGAAAGTCCACTGTCCGTTTCGTTTTCCTGAAAGTCCAGTCCCTTTCGCTTTCCTGAAAGTCCAGTCCCTGTCGCTTTCTTGAAAGTCCAGTTGGCTTTATTTGTTTACACCCCACCCCACCACTCCTGCATTCTGCTTCCGTTACACAACAGACACGACTGGCAGCACCGATTATTGATTGTAGGTAGGGGCTTTGTGAAGCTTTTCTCTCTCTAATGGCCAACACAGGAATAGTTGCACGCGCCCACATTTTCATCCCGTTCCATCACGGACGCCCCTGCCTCCCGTCAGCTGCCTGGTCCGTTGGTTTTACTGGCCTCGGACACACACGCACACACACACACACACACGCACGCACGCACGCACGCACGCACGCACGCACGCACGCACGCACGCACGCACTCACACTCACTCACTCACTCACTCACTCACTCACTCACCTCACACACACACACACGCACGCACGCACGCACGCACGCACGCACGCACGCACGCACAACACACACACAAATGCTCATACAAAAACACACCCCATACATACGCACACACCACATTCGCATACTTACAGCCTAGTGCATGCCCTTGAAAACACACACACACACACACACACACACACACACACACACACACACACACACACACACACACACACACACACACAAGCACCTTTTAATCAAGTCTTCCTCTTGAAGTTCTATGTTGTGCAGCATGAAACCTTCAAAAATGAATAGGAGTCATTCTGTGTTTGCCTTGTCTCGAAGGTTCTGTTATGCCCCCCCCCCCCCCCCCCCCCCCCCCCCCCCCCCCCTCCCACCGCCACCCCTACCCCGCTCCGAGCAACTTCAGCCAATCAGAACATTAGATACAACATTCCGCTTCCAATGAAACGCTCTCGGGGTGGAGTGCTGCGGAGGCACGAATTATGGTCCCCATGCTGAGAATCCTTTCTTAGAAAAGGTCAGAATATAGCTTGGAGTGGTTTAATTGCGTACAGTCACAAATTTTACCTTTCTAAATATGATTGCAACTGTACTGTCTTCTTCAGTACTTGACTTTTATCCAGTTTTTATTCCATTTAAGTGAGTGACACTGTATAGTATTTACTTATGTACTTTTTATTATGATTTGTCAAAGGCAGACAACTGAGTTTCCTTTTTAAGGATTAATAAAGTATTGTACTGTATTGTTTATTTAAACTCCTTTCCCCCCATTACTCTTCAAACGTGAAGCAGCGTTTCTTTTACCAACCGCAGTGACTCAGAGTTTTCCTTGTAATTTCATAAATTTTGACACTCTCCGATACGACCAATTTTATTGCGTCGGTGTTGAATATCAATACCTAACTAAGCAGCGAAATATTTTCAAGCCAAAACGTAGCGCATGTCCGAGTTCGGTGGATCCCGGAAATTAACACCCAAATAACCCAGCATGCACTCAAAGTGTCAGACGGAGTCTTCAAAGTGTTGAAGTTGGACATAAAAACGGAAGAACCTTCAAAGTGTTGGAATTGTACTTTAAAACGGAAGAAGAAGAAGAAAATAACCACTACACCACAACCGCGAGCTGGGGCATGTGAATGAAAACGAAGCGTTGACGCACACGCTGACTGGAAGGAGGCTGACCTGTCTGACGTCTGCCAGGCAATGATGGGAGAAAGTGCACGCCACGAGTGCAAAGGCCATGGTATATATATATATATATATAGGTCCATGGCAAAGGCCGCGCGCCCGCACCCGCACCAGCTATCCATTCCAGGAGCCTCGCATCTAGAAATATAAATATAAAAAAATATAAAAAATATAAAAAACGCCCCGTGTTTTATGAATGACACTTCTGATCGGCCGTCCACTCTCGGGGCCTTACGAGGAGCCGGTTCAAGAGATTCAAAATAACAGTTCCATAATCATTATTTGCGGCGAGGCGGGGGCGAAAGGGAGGGATGTGAATCACATAGGCCACAAGGTTCTCAGTGTAGCATGTTCCTGCTGAGCCGGCAAGGCGGAAATTTATGTTTATACACTTCGGCGATTGACGTCAGACTGGGTTGTAAAGGTCCAGGCACTGAGACCGACAGAAACTTGCGGTTGCGAGCCTCAAAGGCGCCTGATTTATGCCACGCTCTACAAACATCAAAGTCCGGTTCAGAGAAGGAGTTCTGGGTGGACTGGTATTTCTGGCGTAAACCGCGAAGGAGGCCGTCCTATTCCCTTTAGGAAGTTAAAGGGAAACATCGGAACGCAAAACGCAAGTTGGTTTCATGAATAAAAAAATTAAAAAAATTAAAGCAAAGATTTTCATCTGCATGTTTCATTTTGGTGTTCTGTCAATCAATATTTATAAATAATAATAATCATCATCATCGTCATCATAATAATAATAGGTTATTTATGGTACTCCATCCCTGAAGAGCCAGAAGCGTTGCAAAGACGTAAAGTTACGCTCATTTTATCGCACACACACACACACACACACACACACACACACACACACACACACACACACACACACACACACACACACACACACACACACACACACACACACACAACACACACCACACACACACGACCCAGCCGCACGCACACCCATACTGTCTCTTGTCTGCTCTGTCTCTGTCTCTGTCTCTGTCTCTGTCTCTGTCTCTCTCTCTCTCTCTCTCTCTCTCTCTCTCTCTCTCTCTCTCTCTCTCTCTCTCTCTCTAGCACCTTTTACTTCGAATTCGAGTTCCTCAGGGAGCAGTCATGTTGGTTCGCTCTTCACTGATGAAAAGCATAACAAGGTTCCTTCGGGCGAATTTTATATTCCTGCCGCCATACTTTTTTATGACGTCAATGATTCAGATTTCCAGGAACACAATTGCACTGGCACCCCCGGCGCTCACGTGCGGTTTTTGGGGTGTTTTTTGGGTTTTTTTTTTTTTTTTGCGACCTTCAAAGATCGATTAATTGTTTTTAAAATTTGCTTTAAGAAGCAGGACGAAAAATCGATTTCAAAACTGCTGTGTCTATGTTCTATTCCATTCCAACTGACAGGGCCCGTGGTGTTGCCGCTCCCTTCGGTTCCCCTTTAAAATCAACAACCAGAACGAAACGGACACCGGCAAGAAATATTGCTCAGGTCTAGTAGCTCTAGCGCCATCATTCTCCGCTCACGGTTGCTACATAGTTCAGGAGCTGTGTGAGAGTCGAGGTGGCCGTCCTGAGCTGTCCGTCCTAACGAGCCTTCTGGTTTCCGTGGACGTAAAGAATTATTGAACCATGCTTCGGCATTGGTCACAACTTGTCCCTAATATGTCAACTGACATCTGAGGACATTACGCATCTCTTCATCATCATCATCATCTCACGGCTGCTGTGACCGTTCAACCAGTGCTTTCGTCGCCAGCCGTGTAAGCTACACTGTAATGGACAAAGCCAAAGAGAGAGAAGGGGAAAGACAGAGAGTGTGAGTGCGAGAGAGGGACAGAGAGAGGGGGGTAGAGAGTGAGAGTCAGGGGAGCAGAAGGAGAGGGAGAGAGAGGAGGAATAGAAGAGGAGGAGTCGGGGGGGAGAGAGAGAGAGAGAGAGAGAGAGAGAGAGAGAGAGAGAGAGAGAGAGAGAGAGAGAGAGAGAGAAGAGAGAAGACAACGCAACACCAGATTCAGAGAGAGAGAACTCGAAAAAGTTTGAGAGAGAGAGAGAGAGGAGAGAGAGAGAGAGAGAAGAGAGAGAAAAGGTTGAGAGAGAGTGAGAGAGAACGAAAGGTTGAGGAGAGAGAGAGAGAGAGAGAGAGAGAGAGAGAGAGAGAGAGAGAGAGAGAGAGAGAGAGCTCGAAAAGGTTTGAGAGAGAGAGAGAGAGAACTCGAAAAGGTTTGAGAGAGAGAGAGAGAGAGAGAGAGAGAGAGAGAGAGAGAGAGAAGAGAGGATGAGAGCAGACGAGGACAGAGAGAGAAGAGAACGAAAAGGTTTGAGAGAGAGAGAGAGAGAGAGAGAGAGAAGAGAGAGAGAGAGAGAGAGAGAGAGAGAGAGAGAAACTCGAAAAGAGTTTGAAGAGAGAGAGAGAGAGGGGAAGAGATTGCCACGCGACAGCACCACGGAAAGTGAGTCCGAGAGTACTCAAAAGCTGAAGAAAGAGTGAGGTTTTCTCCAGAAAAGGTTGCAGTGGCGAGAGAGAAAGAGAGAGGAGAGAGAGAGAGAGCAGAGAAGAAACTCAAAAGTTGAGGGGGAGAAAGAGAGGACGAGAGAGGAGAGACTCGAAAAGGTTTGAGAGAGAGAGAGAGAGAGAGAGAGAGAGAGAGAGAGAGAGAGAGAGAGAGAGAGAGAGAGAGAACTCGAAAAGGTTTGAGAGAGTGAGAGAGAGAGAGGGGAAGAGTTGCCACGCGACAGCACCACAGGAAACGCTGAGTTCCGGGTACTCCAAAAACGAAGAAAGTAGTGGCGTTTTCTCCAGAAAAGGTTGCAGTGGCGGCTGTGATGATCAACCCAGGTGCGTCGTTATAATAACAATAATCAACACCACAACTACGCCGGAAACACCGCCGGAGCGAGAGACGCATCAACAACAAACATGATAACAGTGACGATGATGACACACACCGATTAAGCTGCTTATATTACACTGCCGCAAATCATTACATCAAAGTACCAAAATACTATAAAAAAAATAATCACTATCGGATATGGCTTTGTAAAACAAAGCTTTCCATCAAAACGCATATATCCCATTGTAGATGAAACTGCATACCAAAAGAAAAAGAAAAAGAAACTGAAATTGAAAGAAACCGCACACCAAGATCTACAGAAACACGCGGCAAATGCCACAGGTAAGTCAGCCAGTCAGTTAGCCAGTTTTGCTTAGTTAGCTACTTTAGGCTGGTTGGGTCGGTTGTAATTCTAGTAATTGGAGTTTTACGTGCTGCCTGGCGACCACCTGTGGATCCACTGAACCCTATCAAAGACAGTATCAGCCATCCCTTCCACGGTCTTTGAAGTCGGGCCAGAAACGGGTATACCGCCGCCGCAGGTGACCAGCAGGCAGCCACGGAGCTAAATCAGGCCACAGATCTTGATGGCCAATTGGCCGTTGACTTCCGCCCATAGAAACCTCCTGCGCAGGTAGCAGATTCCTTGCCGCTGTTTAACCCCTTCACTGCCCCAGTCCGTCAAATTTCCGGGCTGAAAAACGCAAACACAAGCCTGCAAACAGTACATTTTCCGGTCCGATAACAAATTCTTTTCCAATGCTGTGCGTTTTGATGGAAGTCCTTTCACACACTAATACGAAAAACAAACAAAAACAATAGTCAGGGACTGAAGGATTTCAAATTCAGCACTTTTATCGGTCGTTTTCAAGCGACATCGTGAGAGTGAAAGGGTTAAGCAGGTCTCGGGTCGAACCTGTGCATGCCCGTCCCTAACAAGCCTTGTGATCTCCGTGGACGTCAAGCACCATGAGAGAAGAAGGACCTGTGCAGAAGCTAGGTATAGCGTACACAGCCCCGTCGTCCATCAAGGATGTACCGTAAATCTGGCAGCACAGAGAGCAAGCAAGCAAGCCAGGAAGCGAGCGGCACGTACAACAGTGAGTGGCCTAGACTAGCTCTGTGTCAGCAGGGGTCCATTCCATTACAGCCCCCCCCCGGCCTTTCTGACCTCTGCTGCCTTTGCTGCGAGGCTGCTGAACTAGAATCTTGGTGTGGAGATCCAAACCCTTGCCTCCTCTCTTCTCGCCTTATTTCCAGCTTTCCCTTCCCCCCCCCCCCCCGTCTCCACCCCTCTCTCTCTCTTTGAAATCTAGTTACAATGTTAGCCTACCGACTACATCATATGCTTGTTATTTTGAGCGTCTCATGTAAGTTTACTTGTTTGCGCCCCCCCAAAAAATAATAATAATAATAATAATAATAATAATTTAAATTTTTTTGTGGTACGTTGGTGTGCTTTCATTAATAAAAAATAAATAAAAAATGTTTAAACCAAAACAAAAAAACGAAAAAAACGAAAACGTTGCTGAAGGCATAGAACCGACTGCCTGGTTTCCATGATCTCTGTGCAGCCAGGTTTACAGTACATCCGTGATGGACGACGGGCTGAACGCTATCCCTAACTGCACAGGTCCTTCTCTCGTGGTGCTTAACGTCTGAACTAGACTCTTTGGTGTAGAGATCCACTTTGCTGAGCATATATAGAACCGACTGCCTGGCTTCCTTGATCTCTGTGCAGCCAGGTTTACGTACTCGTGATGGACGATGGGCTGAACGCTATCCCTAACTGCACAGGTCCTTCTCTCTGGTGCTTAACGTCTGAACTAGCTCTTTGTGTAGAGATCCAAACTTTGCTGAAGGCAAGACGACTGCCTGGTCCTGATCTCTGTGCAGCCAGGTTTACAGTACATCCGTGATGGACGATGGGCTGAACGCTATCCCTAACTGCACAGGTCCTTCTCTCGTGGTGCTTAACGTCTGACTAGACTCTTTGGTGTAGAGATCCACTTTGCTGAAGGCATATATAGAACCGACTGCCTGGCTTCCTTGATCTCTGTGCAGCCAGGTTTACGTACACGTGATGGACGATGGGCTGAAGTATCCCTAACTGCACAGGTCCTTCTCTCTGGTGCTTAACGTCTGAACTAGACTCTTTGTGTAGAGATCCAAACTTTGCTGAAGGCAAGACGACTGCCTGGCTTCCTTGATCTCTGTGCAGCCAGGTTTACGGTACCCCGTGATGGACGATGGGCTGAACGTATCCCTAACTGCACAGGTCCTTCTCTCGTGGTGCTTAACGTCTGAACTAGACTCTTTGTGTAGAGATCCACTTTGCTGAAGGCAGAACCGACTGCCTGGCTTCCTTGATCTCTGTGCAGCCAGGTTTACAGTACATCCGTGATGGACGATGGGCTGAACGCTATCCCTAACTGCACAGGTCCTTCTCTCGTGGTGCTTAACGTCTGAACTAGACTCTTTGGTGTAGAGATCCAAACCTTTGCTGAAGGCATATATAGAACCGACTGCCTGGCTTCCTTGATCTCTGTGCAGCCAGGTTTACGGTACACCCGTGATGGACGATGGGCTGAACGCTATCCCTAACTGCACAGGTCCTTCTCTCGTGGTGCTTAACGTCTGAACTAGACTCTTTGGTGTAGAGATCCAAACCTTTGCTGAGGGCAGAGATTCGACTGCCTGGCTTCCTTGATCTCTGTGCAGCCAGGTTTACGGTACTCCCGTGATGGACGATGGGCTGAACGTTATCCCTAACTGCACAGGTCCTTCTCTCGTGGTGCTTAACGTCTGAACTAGACTCTTTGATGTAGAGATCCAAACCTTTGCTGAAGGCAGAGATTCGACTGCCTGGCTTCCTTGATCTCTGTGCAGCCAGGTTTACGGTACTCCCGTGATGGACGATGGGCT
Organism: Alviniconcha marisindica; assembly: GCA_018857735.1. Taxonomy (NCBI): domain Eukaryota; kingdom Metazoa; phylum Mollusca; class Gastropoda; family Provannidae; genus Alviniconcha; species Alviniconcha marisindica. The sequence continues at coordinate 1,338,285 of JABMCL010000047.1, forward strand.
GAACGTTATCCCTAACTGCACAGGTCCTTCTCTCGTGGTGCTTAACGTCTGAACTAGACTCTTTGATGTAGAGATCCAAACCTTTGCTGAAGGCAGAGATTCGACTGCCTGGCTTCCTTGATCTCTGTGCAGCCAGGTTTACGGTACACCCGTGATGGACGATGGGCTGAATGTTATCCCTAACTGCACAGGTCCTTCTCTCGTGGTGCTTAACGTCTGAACTAGACTCTTTGGTGTAGAGATCCAAACCTTTGCTGAAGGCATATATAGAACCGACTGCCTGGCTTCCTTGATCTCTGTGCAGCCAGGTTTACGGTACACCCGTGATGGACGATGGGCTGAATGTTATCCCTAACTGCACATGCCTAACTGCACACGCTATCCCTAACTGCACACGCCCTTCTCTCATGGTGCTTAACGTCCACAGAGATCACAAGGCTTGTTAGGGACGGGCATGCACAGATTCGACCCGAGAACGGACTCCACTCACGCCGGGTTGAAATCATTCGCCATGCAACAACCGGTAAAGCTCCGTCTGGCTAATAGTCGTTACGTCGCACGGGAAGTGGGTGGATTGAATCGGATCATTAGCACGATTGACACTCCTTAACGCAGCTTCTGTCCCTTCTTTGGCGTCAGTACGCGGGTTGCCTGGCGTCATTACAAAAAGCTGATGTCAGACTCGCGGCATCGGGCGGCGGTGTCAATGTACTGCTGTTGCGCAATGGCTACATGTTTTCCGCTCTCCCTAGCTGGGGTGGTCATATTAACAGGTGCTAAATTTCTCTCTCTCTCTCTCTCTCTCTCTCTCTCTCTCTCTCTCTCTCTCTCTCTCTCTCTCTCTCTTAATATTTGTTTGTGGTTTTGTCGTGTTTATTTGTGTTTGTAGTATAGCAAGGACTATAGATAGGTCCAAATGGACCTAACATTACTATCCTTCAGTATTAAAGTTTTTGAGTTCGAGTTCTCTCTCTCTCTCTCTCTCTCTCTCTCTCTCTCTCTCTCTCCGGCCCCTCCATCTCCCCCCCTCCTATCTTTTCACAAAACCGATAAATGTCTGCTGCATCCGTACAGCACCGTAAAATATGACATTTGCCGGCTGTGAGTGAGTGTGAGTGATGATCACCGAAAAAATGGTCTTCGCCTCAAAACAAAGCCTTTGACAGCCGTTGTGTGTGTGTGTCCGTGCGTGCATGCGTGCGTGCGTGCGTGCGTGTGTGTGGTTGTTGTTGTTGTTTTGCCGTTTTGTTGTGTTTGTGTGTGTGCGTTTTTTTGTTTTGTTTTGTTTTTTGTTTTTGGGGGGTGGGTTGGGGGGGGGGGTTTTGTCTGTTGTTGTTGGGAATGGTGTGTGTGTGTGTGTGTGTGTGTGTGTGTGTGTGTGTGTGTGTGTGTTGGGGGGTGCTGTTTATTGTTGTTGTTTGGCGGAAGTGTTTGTTTGGGTGGGGGGTGGGTAGACTTTGTTCTTTGGTTGTTGTTGTTTTTTGCTTTTTGCGGGGGAAGGTGGGGGAGCTTTACCTACACCCCCCACCTCACCCAACAGTATCCTCGCCCTCTGACCATTTTGATCCGTCAACCACCCACCCTACCCACCCACCGACCACAAAAAAAAGAAGAAGCCTTGTGCGTCTAAATGTTAGAAGGGAACGGAGCATGCATCCATCAGGCGGCAGCAGGTGGCACTGCGTTGCTCACCCACGCATGCAGCGCACAGCACCCACAGACCTGTCTCACCTGTACCTGACCCCCCCCCCACACACACACACACACACACACACACACACCTGACTCCCGTAACTTTCACCTCAGGTGGTCACTGATGAGCTGCTCGGGTAGCCAAACACGTGTCTGACCTAGGCAACCAACACAATAATGGTCTTCACCAGGTATCAGATTCCCGCCCTTAATAAGCCCTATGGTTTCTGTGGACGTATATAAAGCACCGTTTTGGGGGAGCAGAAATCGGTTTCGGCTCCGGGAGGAACTGGTGAACGCGATGGGCTCTTCACGAAGATAGCAGGCCTTTCTTTCCTTCAGCTGTGAATAATAATATATTATTTATGCCTCCCCATCTCATGAGAGCCCGGGGCGCTTACACAGTCTTACTGATGCGTACTTTCATCTCTCTCTCTCTCTCTCTCTCTCTCTCTCTCTCTCTCTCTCTCTCTCTCTCTCTCTCTCTCACACACACACACACACACACACACACACACACACACACACACACAACCACATACAGCTCTCACGCCGGCACACCGCCACCCGCCCGCACCGCACGACTACACACCACCACACACACACACACACACACACACACACACAGAAAACAAGAGAAGAGAGATGCACACGCACCCACCCACACACACACACACACACACACACACACACACACACACACACACACACACACACACACACACACACACACGAGAAAGAGAGAGAGATAGCACACGCACGCACACACACACACACACACACACACACACACACACACACACACACACACACACACACACACACACACACACACGAGAGAGAAAGAGAGAGAGAGAGATAGCACACGCGCGCACACAATTGTTGCTGTTGTTTTTCGTCTTCGTGGATCTTACTCTGTTTACTGTTTTCCAGACCTAAATATAATGTCTCAATAGTCAATCAATGACTTGCTTGTTTGTTGGATTTTGTGGGTTGTTTTATCTTTTTCTTTTTCTACACTTCGGTTGTGTGTGTGTGTGTGTGTGCGTGCGTGCGTGCGTGCGTGCGTGCGTGCGTGTAAAATATCTAGTATTCTAATGAATGAATGAATGAATGAATGAATGAATGAAAATTTATATATAGCGCATAAAAAAACTTCCACACAAAACCTTGCTGTGTTTCGCCTTCTGGTCCTACCATAAACGAGAGAGAAAAAGCCATGTTTAATGTAAAAATACCATGTAGCAGATGTAAGATGGAATAATTTTTTTGCAGATACGAAAGATTTTCCCTACAAGCAGTCTTGCAGTAGGTTACCAAGATTTTCCCTACAAACAGTTGCAGATACCAAGATTTTTACAAACAGCTCTGCAGATACCCAAGATTTTCCCTACCAAACAGTCTCTGCAGATACCCAAGATTTTCCCCTACAAGCAGTCTCTGCAGATACCCTAAGATTTTCCCCTACAAACAGTCTTTGCAGATACCCAAGATTTTCCCCTACAAACAGTCTTTGCAGTTTTACCCAAGATTTTCCCCTACAAACAGTCTCTGCAGATACCCAAGATTTCCCCCTACAAACAGTCTTGCAGATACCCAAGATTTTCCCCTACAAACAGTCTCTGCAGATACCCAAGATTTTCCCCTACAAACAGTCTCTGCAGATACCCAAGATTTTCCCCTACAAACAGTCTTGCAGATACCCCAAGATTTTCCCCTACAAACAGTCTCTGCAGATACCCAAGATTTTCCCCTACAAACAGTTTTGCAGATACCCAAGATTTCCCCCTACAAACAGTCTGCAGATACCCAAGATTTCCCCCTACAGTCTTTGCAGATACCCAAGATTTTCCCCTACAAACAGTCTCTGCAGATACCCAAGATTTTCCCCTACAAACAGTCTCCGCAGATACCCAAGATTTTCCCCTACAAACAGTCTGCAGATACCCAAGATTTCCCCCTACAGTCTTTGCAGATCCCCAAAAGATTTTCCCCTACAAACAGTCTCTGCAGATACCCAAGATTTTCCCCTACAAACAGTCTCTGCAGATACCAAAGATTTCCCCCTACAGTCTCTGCAGATACCAAAGATTTTCCCTACAGTCTTTGCAGATACCAAAGATTTCCCCAATACAGTCTTTGCAGATACCAAAGATTTCCCCCCTACAGTCTTTGCAGATACCAAAGATTTCCCCACTACAGTCTCTGCAGATACCAAAGATTTCCCCCCTACAGTCTCTGCAGATACCAAAGATTTCCCCCTACAGTCTCTGAAGATACCAAAGATTTCCCCCTACAGTCTCTGAAGATACCAAAGATTTATCCCTATGGTCTTTGCAGATACCAAAGATTTCCCCCCTACAGTCTTTGCAAATACCAAAGATTTTCCCTACAGTCTTTGCAAATACCAAAGATTTATCCCTACAGTCTTTGCAAATACCAAAGATTTCCCCTTACAATTATTGCAGATACCAAAGATTTCCCCTACAAACAGTCTTTTCCGCCTACAGTCTTTGTAGATACCAAAGATTTCACCTACAAACAATCTTTGCCAAATACCCAAGATTTTCCACTATAAACAGTCTTTGCAGATAACAAAGATGTTTTTCCTAGTCTTTGCTAAATACCAAAGATTTCCCCCTATAAACAGTCTCTGCAGATACCCGACACTGTGGCTCCCGATACCTGGCAGCACGCAGGGTCAGTCTGTCTTCGCGGGAGATGAAAAACCAAACATGCAAAAAACAGGCACGTGGGCGATGTCTTTCGGCGCTCGGTCCCTGCCTTCCACGCTCCGCTCAGTTGCTATTTATAGGTCAGCACCTATCATCACCAAAGACAGTGTATCTGTGTATACAGTCTTCGTGAACACTGACCTTGCCAAAAGAAGAGGTTATAGTTTGGGTGTAACTACAACGCGTGTCTCACGTGTGTGCGTGCGTGTGTGCGTGCGTACGTACGTACGTACGTGTGTTGTGCGTGCGTGCGTGCGTGTTCTAAATACAGAAGCACGTAAGGCGTTCAACAATCAAAGCATCAACTAACTGTGTGTGAACAAAACAAAAAATGTAGACACAGAACTGTTTTACTCACTAACTCTTGAATCTGATTGTGTAACATCGAACCTCTTCCTCAGATATCCTTCTTCCCTTCGATTCTGTATGAGACGAATGCCAGTTTTAATCTTGTTGGATTCTCTCTTCGCACGCAAGGTTAGCAATTACCGTTCGCTCCCAGGATGCGGACAAGTCGATTTTCTTCTGTCAAATGTCAAAACTGGCACAACCGCTACAAGATTCTCTTGGACACTGGTTTAGATTTCTTTTCTCTCTCTCTCTCTCTCTCTCTCTCTCTCTCTCTCTCTCTCTCTCTCTCTCTCTCTCTCTCTCTCTCTCTCTCTCTTCTTCCCTCCTGCAGTATTGCTTAACTGAAATATTCGGAGAAGAGAAAGGTCTCGAGTTTGCTTTTGAAGGAAGAGAGAGTAGCCGAGTGCATCATGTTTTGGCGGAGATTGTTCCAGACGTTGGAGACCGAAGGTGAGAAAGTGCGAAAGCCGTGAGTTTTGCGGTTGAGGCGTTGGAGTTTGAGCATGCGTGTGTCTGCATGACATGAAGAGCGGAGAGAGCGGGAAGGATTGTAAAGGTGCAGTGAGTTCAGAAAGACACGAGGGGGCGGAACCTGTAATTGCGTTGTAACACATGCAAGAAGTTTTGTATTTTATTCGTTCAGAAATTGGGAGCCAGTGGAGTTGCTGTAGGAGAGGTGTGTGGCTTTGATGGTGAGGTGCTCTGAGAATAAGGCGTACAGCAGTATTTTGGACTTTCTGTATCGGTTGAGAAGAGAATTGCAATATAGTCTAATCTAGACAATACACAATAGGTTACCAGTTGTTTTGCTGCATCTTCTGTGAGGTTCCTGCAGATAGAGCTGATGTTTTTAGTTTATAGTAGGCTGTTTGACAGATTTTGATTACGTGTTGCTTTATTGTGAGGTTAGTGTCATGGATAAACTCTAAGTTCCTACCTTTGTCCGAAACTGCAATTTCGTGCGTACCGACCACGATGACAATGGTAAACGGTGACAAGAAGACAGAGAGGATGGCGAGAAGAAGAATGGCTTCACATTTATCCTCGTTACACCTAATTAGAGCAACGCCGATAAATCAACACGCATAAATTCATTTGGTTAAGTCAGCTTTTCTTAGAGAATGGTAAATGTCCAAAACATCCGGAATACAGCAGGAAGTATGAGACATGACAGAGCCACTGAGCTATATATAATTAGCTGAATTTATAGCTCGGTGGACAGAGGCCACTTACAAGAATGTTTCTGATGCGTGCGCGCTACAGCCCGCACGTGTGTGTGTGTGTGTGTGAGTGTGTGTGTGTGTGAGTGTGTGTGTGTGTGTGTGTGTGTGTGTGTGTGTGGTGTGTGTGTGTGTGTGTGTGTGTGTGTGTGTGTGTGTGTGTGTGTGTGTGTGTGTTGTGTGTGTTTTAGATGAACACTAGGCGCTTCACAATGGTAACTATAGCGCTGTTCTCTGCTTCCAAGCAGACCCACTGCGCTTTAGTCGTATGCGAACCTGAATGAGTGACTGTAGCTTTACACAGCGCGTTTTGAATATCCACTGAAGTGGTTACAGCGCGCAGGGTGATCTTTTACGTGCTACTGCGGTAACACGGGAGTGGAACAGATACCGAAATAAGAGTCAGCACAGAAAGTTGACCCTGGAGAGAGGAAACCTCCCACCGCTCTGCCTAGATTCGAACCCGAGACCTTTCGATCACGAGTCCTGCGCTCTATCACTGATCTGTCCACACTCCCTAAATATATAATATATAAACGTTCTAACGTTGCTCGTCAGCCCTGATGTAACCAGCATGGTTGACTGGAACTAGAGTATCAAGTTACGTCCCTAACCCATTGCTGATAAAGCGGGGTTTACTCTTTTTCTGTTGATATGGAAGTTTTCTGTCATGCTGTGTAAATGCGTTACTCTTTGCTGGAAACAGGCACTGTGTGGTGATAGTATTTAAGTTTGGACGTTCATATCGGTCAGGGTCAACTTGTCCCGTTTTGGAGGTACGGGAGAACTTTTTAAAGTTATATATATATATATATATATATATATATATATATATATATATATATATATTCCCCATTTTCGATGTAACTCGACAAAGCTTTTCCCCTCCTCATTCAAAGTTTGTAAAAGTCAAAACCTGTCACCGACCCAGGCTTAGCGGATAAAAACAAAACAAGAACACCTGCAGCGCCATAGGTGACTATCCAAAACTGAAGTATACGCAAAGGATTGGCCACATTCACCAGGTGTAAGCCCAGGCGGGGTGTTTGTCACAGCTTGGCGACAGGTGTATAGCTTTGCACGCTACGCACATGCGCGTAACACTAACAGCCTCACCTGCGCCATGCGTGAAAGCTGGACGCACATCATAAATTACGACATTTGGGTGACAACAGCGTCTTAGCAATATGACAAAAAGTACAGGGGAAAAAATGCCATCCAGGCACGATGACGCAGGTGACGTTGTTGCACGTACAGACTTCAACTCGATGACCTGCTGGTGCGACTTTACATGCACAAATGTGAACTGTTTACTCCAAGAGTTATTCCATTATATATATTAAACTGAAAAACACCTTGGTCTGCTCTTTCGTCCTAATTTGACATTTTTTTAACGAGCGTCTGCGTGTGTGTGTGTGTGTGTGCGCGCGCGTGTGTGTGTGTGTGTGTGTGTGTGTGTGTGTGTGTGTTGTGTGTGTGTGTGTGTGTGTGTGTGTGTGTGTGTGTGTGTGTGTGTGTGTGTCCGTATATAAGGTTGTTCGTCAGTCATGCAGGTCCGCTGGCGTTTCGTGGATAACAAACCCGGCTGTGTTAAATAAACTACGTACGTGGTCTCATCATTTTCAGTGCCCCATGCCTCATTTGAAGTTCGGCAGAAGGACATTGCAAGGCTAAACTTACAAACATGTACTTAAGCCCTACTGTAACATGCAAGTGCATATGCAACACCAACCACTACAACCCCTTCTCCTCTCCACCACCACCACCACCACAAAAAGCAACCTTGTTTGCGTTTGAGAGACAAACCGCCAACAAACATGACACAACAAATCAATTATCTATTTGCAAACATGCAGATAGCTGAACGAACACACACACACACACACACACACACACACACACACACACACACACACACACACACACACACACACACACACACACACATACACAAACAAACATACGCACGCGCGCATGCGAACACACATACACACACAGAAGAGTACACACTTATATACACACACACACACACACACACACACACACACACACACACACACACACACACACACCACACACACACACACACACACACACACACAACAAACAACAAACAAACAACATACACACAGCCGCGTAGCAAAACACAACACAGATACACACACACACACACCACACACACGAACACACACACACACACACACACACACACACACACACACACACACACACACACACACACACACGCGCGCGCGCGCGCGCGCGCGCGCGCGCGAACACGAACACTAACACACCGCTCACCTTCTCGTGAAGGGCGTGAAACTCGTTGTACCTGCGGAAGATGAACCAGGAACTGCCGCCCGAGTTGACCACCACCTTGTACACCTGTTGGGGCAAGAAACGACACATGGCGTTCAGGAAGCGTTTGCGTGACGACAGCCCACGCTGCTTTCGGCCCATCATCGTTCCGGTGCAGTCTTTCATTCAAGCGAGTATGCACTCAAAACGACCTACTCACTCCTGAGAGGAAAGGGAATTAATACAAAACAATGTCGTTCTCCTAAATAACAGGAGCTTACAGCGTGACTGTCTGCGCGGTCAGGCAGCCGAAGCAGATGCTCTGTTTTCCTCCTCGGTTTAAAATGCACCGGTGGTTTCACAAAGGGGTCGCTGAGCTGCCCTCCGTTGCCGTTGCGAAGGAGGAAAAAAGGTGTCACTGTCGTGAGTGATGGGCCTGTTTCGAAGACAGACTCATCAGTGGTTTTGCTCTCTTCATTCAGGCGGCAAAAATAATGTTTTGGGGTTGCCGGTTTTAGTTTTTTTGCTTTACCTGCCCTTTTTATCGTCAAGAGAGATTGATCGATCTCGCCGATGCCTGCACACACAGATGGAGCCGTCAGATGAGTAATGATGTTCCTGCAGTGCCGTCTCTCGGGACTAATTAACGCTGAGAATGAGAAGGAGCATCACGAGGTGAATAGTTCATTTGAAGTTTCCTCGAGTCAGTTCCTGAGACTGATGCATCTCGTATCTTGACTGAGGCAAGAACGACAGTTAAGGCACGCCCTTATTAACGATTGCAACAACGAAAAAATGCATAAAGCCAACCAATCGTCAATTTTCAGCACTGACGACACCCAATTATCGTTAAAGTTCGATCTCACGTGAGCGCGGTTTTACGTCAGTATGTGATATTTGCAGCCAAGGTACACGCTTCGCGGCAAAAACTCATTTTTGTCCGAACTCTTAGAATGAAAAGTTGCGCAAAGCCGCAATCTTCTTCTTCCGTGTCTCTGAGAATCGGCTTCACAGGGAACGTTGCTGGTTCAACAGTGGAGACTTTTCCAGCAGGTTGTTTGGCTTACAAAGGCAATCTGGGACGGAACCCAATAAATCGGCTGAGTTAAAGAAATTGTGTCGTCTAAATAGTTGATGACTACGCTCAGATGCCCAAGTTTACAAACCGCTGCTGTTGACGCGGTGACTCTCGGCTTAGCTCAGTGACAGTTCAGATAGGTGATGTTAGTGTCAATTAGTGATAAGGCGTGATGCACACCCAAGCGAAAACACTACACTGATAACAACCGATGGTCGCTGAGTACCCTGCCGGTCTCCGGGTCAGAAACATTTTCCTGAACTCCACTGACATCGGTTCTGGACCACTGGCACCACGCAGTTAATTAACGGTTTTGCGGCAAACCAAACTACCTCCAAGCGCTTCGGTCAGCCGGTCACTGAGTCACGCAGACAACACGCTACAACTTTATTTCGCACTAAGCATTCGCAGCTCCGAGAAAACTCCGCCGGCCTTCAGTCTGGCAAGAGTTCGAACCGGTGAAGCGGCACAAAAATCACCACAGTCGCGTCGCTTGCAAACAGTCGCCCCCGCCCCCCAAACTGAAAGGGCAATATTTTTTTCTTTCTGTCTCTCTCTCTCTCTCTCTGTTAGTCACTAACGTAAAAGTATCACGTAGGACGCCCGCCAAGTGCAGACCGCGGAGCTTAGGCCATTGAGACCGAGACCACCGTTCAAACTACAGGGATTGCCTGCAGCTCTGGTGGGGCTCTGAGAGTAATTCATTGTCGCCGGCACTGCCGCGCAAACAGCTGGAAGTTACTTGGCGCTGTCCCAGTGACTGACCTACAGGAGGAGCCGACAAGTGCTGCTGATTGCGCGTGGAAGCGACTGGCGACAGTAGCGAACACAAAGCACTTCTAACAAGCTCTCACTCATTCACGAAAGTCCGGTCCTGACACTACACCGCAACACTGCACTGAACTGACGCCGCTGCTGCACTGCCAGAAAGAGAGAGAGCTGCAGGAAGTAAGGAAGTGGGGGCGGGGGTGGTAGGGTTGGGTGGGGGAGGGTGGAGGGAGAGAGAGAGAGAGAGAGAGAGAAGCTGTATAACAACGTTTTCATTCACACACTACACAGATTTATTAGGCGGGGTGAGCGAGCACGTGCAACGCTGCTTCTGAAGTCTTCCAGCCAACCTGGCGCGACCCCGGCTGAGCCGTGGAGATTTTGCGCCCTCGTCAATCTCTCGGCGATGGGCACAGGAAGGCCAAGCCGTCGAACAGTCTCTCGTGAAGCTTCTAACTGGTCTGCCTCTGGCTCCGCTACCCCTCTCCGTCCGTGCCGGCGCCACAGCGTCCACTGCCGCCGGCCGGTCTGCGTGAAGCGGCTACGACCGCTACTGCTTCTTCGTCAGCGTCGATACCACCGCCAATACGGACATGCAGCCGCCGAGACTAGCTGGCTCTGAAAACCGCTGGGTATGCGGTGTAGTTTTGTCAGCGAGGGGCCGACTTGTGTGTGTGTGGCGAGTGTTTGGAGCGGGCGCTAACGGCGGTCAGTGAAAGAGGTGAACCGGTCACAGTGAATGTGTGTGTGTGTGTGTGTGTGTGTGTGTGTGTGTGTGCGCGCGCGTGTGTGTGTGTGTGTGTGTGTGTGTGTGTGTGTGTGTGTGTGTGGCGCGCACGTGTGTGTGTGTGTGTGTGTGTGTGTGTGTGTGTGTGTGTGTGGTGGCGCGCGCGACGTGTGTGTGTGTGTGTGTGTGTGTGTGTGTGTGTGTGTGTGTGTGTGTGTGTGTGTGTGTGTGTGTGTCTTGTAGAGATCTTCGACAGACATTCACGATTCTGTCATCCACAAATCAGGCGCTGAAATCATGACCTTTCAGTTGAAGAATCCTAACGAATAGCATCGAACAAGGCAGAAAGCGACGGTGTCTAACGATTTTCGGTTCCCGCTCTAGAAAATTAGAAAATTCGCTATCGATTTTACTCCCAGTGAAAAGACAGCCTCCGTGGCAAGCATCCAGCTTAGTTTTTTTTGGTCTTTTTTTATGCCTTTTTTTAACATTACCACACGATCTCTGCTTCAAAATTGAGCCAGGAAGGCGCACACGCTGTAACCCAGAAGGCACGCTGGGCGACACATCTGTCGATGGAGTCCAGATTGGGAATGCATTACAGTAAGAGCAGTTCGCCCGGCTATTTAGTGATGACTGCAGCACGACTCGACAAGCTGACGCCACTCAGTCAGCGCTAAAAACACGATAGTTGTGATGGTGATCTGAGTCCTGCTTCGAATGTTAAAAAGTAAGTAACTTGGTGTTTTACGCCCAGTCAACCACTGCGGTTATATCAGGGCGAGAATGATTAAAAAACAACAACTAAACAATGCATTAAGTTGGGTACGTGGGGTAAATTTGTTGCGTACAGTCTCCACGAAGGCAGAGTATTAATGTTGTCTACTCGGCAGTTTCCGGTGAGCCAGCTACAGGCAGCGGCGGAGTGTTGCGACTGACACGGACCTTCACGAACAACACACAGAGGGGTAGATACGAACCATCACGAACAACAAACAGTTCCGTTCACACAGGCCTTAGCGAACAACACACAGTGGCGCTGATACGGGCCTTAACGAACAACATACAGTGGCGTTGATACGGACCTTCACGAACAACAAACAGTTCCGTTCACACAGGCCTTCACGAACAACACACAGAGGGCGTACATACGGACCCATCACGCACAAAAAACAGTTCTGTTCATACAGGCCTTAACGAACAACGTGCAGTGGCGTAGATACGGACCTTAACGAACAACATACAGTGGCGTTGATACGGGCCTTAACGAACAACATGCAGTGGCGTGATACGGACTCTTAACGAACAACATACAGTGGCGTTGATACGGACCTTAACGAACAAAAATACAGTGGCGTTGATACGGACCTTAACGAACAACATACAGTGGCGTTAGATACGGACCTTAACGAACAACATACAGTGGGGGTTGATACGGACCTTAACGAAAAACAGCAGTGGCGTAATACGGACCTTAACGAACAACATACAGTGGCGTAGATACGGACCTTAACGAACAAATACAGTGGCGTTGATACGGGCCTTAACGAACAACATGCAGTGGCGTAGATACGGACCTTAACGAACAACATACAGTGGCGTTGATACGGGCCTTACGAACAACATGCAGTGGCGTAGATACGGACCTTAACGAACAACATACAGTGGCGTAGATACGGACCTTAACGAACAACATACAGTGGCGTTGATACGGGCCTTAACGAACAACATGCAGTGGCGTAGATACGGGCCTTAACGAACAACATGCAGTGGCGTTGATACGGGCCTTAACGAACAACATGCAGTGGCGTTGATACGGACCTTAACGAACAACATCAGTGGCGTTGATACGGACCTTAACGAACAACATGCAGTGGCGTAGATACGGGCCTTAACGAACAACATGCAGTGGCGTTAGATACGGGCCTTAACGAACAACATGCAGTGGCGTTGATACGGGCCTTAACGAACAACATGCAGTGGCGTTGATACGGACCTTAACGAACAACATGCAGTGGCGTTGATACGGGCCTTAACGAACAACATGCAGTGGCGTTGATACGGGCCTTAACGAACAACATCAGTGGCGTTGATACGGACCTTAACGAACAACATGCAGTGGCGTTGATACGGGCCTTAACGAACAACATGCAGTGGCGTTGATACGGACCTTAACGAACAACTGCAGTGGCGTTGATACGGACCTTAACGAACAACGTGCAGTGGCGTAGATACGGACCTTAACGAACAACATGACAGTGGCGTAGATACGGACCTTAACGAACAACATACAGTGGCGTGATACGGACCTTAACGAACAACATACAGTGGCGTTGATACGGACCTTAACGAATAACATACAATGGCGTAGATACGGACCTTAACGAACAACATACAGTGGCGTTGATACGGGTCTTAATGAACAACATACAGTGGCGTTGATACAGACCTTAACGAACAGCATACAGTGGCGTTGATACGGGTTCTAACGAGCAACATACAGTGGCATAGATACAGACCTTAAGGAACAGCATACAGTGGCGTTGATACGGACCTTCGCGAACAACATACAGTGGCGTTGATACAGGCCTTAACGAACAACATACAGCGGCGTAGATACAGACCTTAAGGAACAACATGCGGTGGCGTTGGTGCGGACCTTCACGAACAGACAGTGTGGTCTTGATTCGGACCATCAAGAAAAACATACAGTGGGGCCTTGTTACGGACCATCACGACCAAACAGACAGTGGGGTTGTTACAGACCATCATGAACAACAGACAGTTACGTTTTCATACGGATCTTGACGAACATACAGTGGTCTTGATTCGCACTATCATAAACAACATATAGCGGTACTTGATACGGACCTTCACGACTAACATACAGCGTGGTGTTGATACGGACGTTAACGAACATCTATTGGCGTGTTGGTACGGACCATCATGAACAATACTAAGTTATGTCTTGATACGGATCTTCACGAAAACCAGAGAATGGGATCGATACGGAGCTTCACGAAGAAATTATAGTGGCGCCTTGATGCGGACCTTCACGAAATTATAGTGGCGCCTTGATGCGGACCTTCACGAAAATCAGAGAGTAACGTCTAGATACGGACCATCACGAACAACATATGTCGGAGTATTGATACGGACCTTAACGAGCAACAGACAGTGGTGTCTTGATACGGACCTTCACGTAAAACAGAAAACAGCGGAAAGCCGCGGGCACACGATCAGCCGTTTCAACAGACCCTGCACTAAACGAATTAAGTCTCTCTGGCGGTTATTACTTTCAACCCAACCATCTAACGTTACCGGCGCGCCGCGATGGGCATGCAACA